>OX579634.1:53257891-53439660 GCA_951230915.1 Antitrichia curtipendula | reverse complement strand
GGCAATTCAATATTTTAAAACATTAAATGTATGTACATAATCATGATTGGTTTAACCCCTAAAACCCCGCTTGTCCCCTCAAGGGATAATTTGAGTCTGGGTAGGTTCCTATTGTCTTAATTTGAAGTGAATTTTTTCGAGATTTTTTGAGGTTGTGTAGCTTTGCAAGAGCTTCGTGGATATATAATTTTTGTTTCAATCGGATGCCGGATGAAAAAGTTATGCCACAATGAGCAAGAAATGGAGATTGGCAGGCAGTCCAAAAAACATTACAAAAAGTCAAAATTATTTTTTTTGAATTTTTTTCCTAAAAGATTATGTTTTTACCTATACGTGGAGCTTTGATTCATTCTAAGGTAAAACTACCCAATTCCATCAATGATTCAAATCCGTGGTCTACAGCTTTGTCCAAATTTCGTCATAAAAATATGCAAACCCACTTCAGATTCTGACAACAGTAGTTTATTAATGCTATTAAAAGACAGCGTGTCAATTAATGATTGGTGGATCTTCAAGTGCTATTAGATACATTGGAAAGCGGTATTGAGTTGTAAGAGGACGTTTACAAATCCAGTCTAGTAGCGGTTGTGCAATTTCACTTCAGAAATTCACAAAAATTACAATTTTTATCAAAAAATTATAATTCCACTTGGGTTTGACTCCTGAAACAAAAGCACACCTCTGAAAAATATGTGTCTTTCCTAGAGTTGGCCCAATATAGTTAGATTGCGAATCAGGGTGGTAATGGGTAGTTCTACGTTATTTGGACTAGGGATGAGAAAGTTATGGACAATCTTAGTTTTTCGGGCAATTTTAGCATCTTCTTGAAAAAAACCTTCTTGTTCAACTTTGAATGCTAATATCTTCCAATCTGTACGGTGAAATTTGATGAAATTTTTACTACATGATTTTAGACAAGTTAAGTACAAGATCCTACGGTTTAATTCCACAAAAAATAAAAAAAATTGGTTTCCTTAAATGAATACAACAGAAGTGGTAGTCTTGAGTGGTTTTTGGCAGAAAACACCCTTGGGGTTTTAGGGGTTAAACAATGAACTAATAATTAATGGAACATTAAATTAAAAAAATTCTAAATATACATGAAATATGTATTTATAATTTTAAATATTTCTTGTGTCGTTCAATTTATATTTATCGTTCAATTTAATTTGAAATAAATAAAAACATCAATTTGGGATCTTGTATTTTAGTCATGAATTGAGAATTTTGGCAAGTATTTTTCTTATTCAATAAATAAAATATTGGCATATAGAAAATTCATTGTCTTTAACAAAAGAATGAAGTGTATATATTGGTTCAATTAGTCCATTCTAACCAAATTCATAGAATCTATATGTATTACAAGATGTTTTGTAAACTATAAAAAATAAATAAAAAATAATTCAATCATAAAAACTATTTTATGTCAATAAAAATAGATTTTATTGATATCACATGTTTACAAATTTAAGACAGTACGAAACCTCAAAACTAAAATTAAAAAACAGACATAAAAGATTTTCAGGTTTTAGAAATTCGATCGGCCAAAGCTTGGATCCTTTGATTGAGAGGCGTACTGTCTCCCTTTTTGCTCGGGCTCTGGCTTTGAGTTTCTGTTTGGTGGTTGCTGCGCAGTTTGGTTTTGATCGTTTTAAAAAAAATATAGACACACTCGAAAATAGTTATAGCGAAGGGCTCTTGTGTGTGGAAGTTGTAGAAAAGGAAAAAATTTCGCCGTGGGCTGTGCCTACTGGTTCATTGTTCTGTTTCCGTGATTAATGGAAATTGTCCATGTTCAAAAAAAAAAAAAAAAAAGATTTTCAGGTTTATAAATTTCTAAGATTTGAAAATTTGAAAGTTTTATATTGTTTTTTGTTAGCCTGTAGGAGGATGGCAGTGTACAATCGAACTCTCATTAACCCCTAAATGCCCCGAGGCATGGAATTATTATGTCTACAATACTTTAAAGTTAAATAAAACCCTACCAAGTTAATATTTTTAGTAGTTCATATTTTTGAAAAATTATTTTTGAAGTCTGGTTTTAGCATCGAAAATCCAATTTTGAAAATAAATGATTATGATTTTCTATTCAAGAATTTGTCTGAAACTAAAACTCTTCATAACTTTCATCTCATTAATCAAAATGGATGACTAAAAGCTTCCCATGTATATGTAAATCTAGAGAACCAATTTCAAATATTTGTTTTAAGAAAAAGTGATTTTTAAAGAAGTTTTTTCAGCTACCCGGGTTGCCCACCAACCATTGAAAATGACATATCATGCAATAACTTTTTAACCACATAGTCAAAACTTATGAAAATTGTTGGACCTTAAAGCTACTCTTTGGACACATCTTGTGTGAAAATTTCAAAGAAAAAAAAAAATCCTAGTCATAGTGAGCTGCCCCAAATCGCTATGTTGTAGAAAAATGGTGTTTGATCCTTTAGGGGTTAAACTCATGTTTTTTTGGTGACTAATATTGTAGTTTTGACATGGTGAAAAGAAGATTGAAAAACATCAAATCATTTTCACAAATTTAACACCCTTATGATTAAACATTATAATCTTTTAATCCATAAGTGATATATATGTAATTTTTTTTATTTTTTATTAATTTTAAAATTTAAAATTTTATAATTTTTTTTTTTTTTTTTTCCTATGTGATCTCTAACATGTCTATTTTGAATTTTTATGGTGACAATTCAAAAAAAAATTGATGAATCTTATCAAAATGTTGATTTTTTGTTCAATTTAAAGCAAATTTCAAGAAGCTCAAAAAAGGCATTGGGCATTTAGGGATTAAAACTACGCTATCAATCCCCAAGAAAAGGTCATTGCCATGGAGGAGACATTTTCTATATGATCTCCTAAAACTAATAAATAAAGCTATAGAATGTTATTATAAATTTGAAAAAATAAATCACCATCCTACCCTCTTAACCCCTAAAGTTCCATGATTATGTTTTCACTGAAAACGCTCAAGAACTGCCGTTTTTAGTACAAGTACCAAATTTTTGAAAAAAACTTTTTTTTGACTCATGTAACCGTAGGATCTTGTAGTATGCTGACTTGAGAATATGTGGTAAAAATTTCAGAAATTTCCACCACGTGGATTGCAGGATATAAGCATTCAAAATCACTGAAATCGTTTTTTGACCCCTGCAAAAAACCGGGCAGCTGCACTTCAAAAGCTCACTTTTCTATGAAAAAATGTCCAAAATGGTGGTGCTTCTTTGGATTCTTTTTCCTAAACAAGTTGGCTACATGCTTGAAAAATTTCACATCATTTGGAATTGTACAACATATAGGAAAAAAATAGTAAGTAGAATGAAGTAAAGAATGATTCAAAATACTAAATTGTTTAGAATTTAGATATGAAATTGAAAAATCCCAATCCCAATGGTTGCAATGTTGCATTAAACAATCTACATCCTATGATTTTATTTTTTTCAAAAAATATTGAAAATTGAGTAAGATAAAAGACTTCAAAGTTTATTTTAGAGTAGAGATTCCAAAACTGCCCGCAAACTAAAACTATTCATAACTTTTGACTCATTGGTCAAAATGGAATGATTAAAAGCTTTCCACGTATAGATAGCTCTGGAAAACCAGTTTCAAATTTTTGTTTCTGAAAAAAGTGATTTTTTCTGATCTGCTCTAACTGCCCGGCTGAGAAAAAAAGTAACATATTAGGCCATAACTTTTGACTCGTATTTCCAAATGTCATAAAATCTAGTTCAAATGAAAGGTACTCCTCGTCCACAACTTGTATTAAAATTTCAGCCTCAAACTTGTAAATCTCTGGCCACATGTACCTGCCCAATTTTTTTATGTTGCCAAATTCTGCAGGCTGGTCCTTTAGGGGTTAAAGATGTTATTGGGTAGATATATTTTTGTCACAATTTACTAACTTGATAGATTTCCAAGCACAACTTTGGAAGTAATGATCCAACACACGTAAAACTCAAAACATAGGTGACTATGACCATTTTTAATATATGATCATTTTTAAATTTATTATGAAATTAGTTTGGTAGGAAATATTAATATTTGAAATAGATCACACTTATAATATTAGAAGTTGAGAATAGTTACTATTGAGTATCCATTTTAAACAATTTGAATATAAAATTCATAAATAATATAGTCTTAATTGACTTGTAGTTTTTGTAAATAACTATGAATTTAAACCTTTAAGGTCCAAGGTTTAATTGACTTGCAGATTGGTTCCAAAATTGTGAAGATGTATTATAAATGTAATTTAGAATAATAGTTTAAATTGATTTTTGAATAATATATAGTTGTAAAATATGATTTGTAGATCATATCTTTATATTTGGATTCACTATTCTACTAATTTTTCATTTCTTCAAAAGAATAATTCACAACTCTTTGACCTTGTGCACTACCAAATGGATAGTAAAATTAGCAAGTGTTTCTTACAATCACATACTTTAGGTCTCCAAAAATGTACGGCTTGTTTTCAAATCTTGTAGTGGATAAGGTAGAACCACCCATATCTAATCACTCAAGTGATTTCATTATATTTGAGGAGTAGTGTGAGGTAATTGGAAATTTTCTTGTATAGAAAAATAAGAAATATTGGGACTATTATTTTTTTGTAATTTTATAGCTGAAATTGAATTTACTATGAATTTTGGGAGCCAAAAAGTATTCCAAACCCATAGCCAATGTCTAGAGTCTTCCAATTCCACTTATAGTCAAACTACTTTCCCATTCACTACTTCCCACTATCTTGCTTACTACTTTATGTGCACTTTGGGACATCATTGGATGTGTATCATGACTCAGGTCATGATCTTATTTGTTCCAATCTTGAAAAGGAGAAAAACACATATTCTAAAGAGTAATAAACACATTCCAAGCTTAAATGAGCGTCTTGTTCGGCTTGAAAAAAGGTAGAAGTGCCTATTTCCAATAACTTAAGCATTTCAACGTGTAGTAAGATATGAGAAATTCGTTGAGAAAATGAGCTTAGTGTGTGCAAAAATAAGGACAAGGAAGAATGAAAAATAAACAAAAATTCCCAAGAATAAACATTTTATTCTATATATAAATGTGGATTTTTCAATTGAATCCATTCTGATCTTGTAGACTCACCTCTTACGGTTAGCTTTGGCACTTTTCCATAAGCATGGAGGGCAGGGTTGCTAGTATGTGAGCCTATGAGCTTGAGCCCATGAGCCTATGAGCTTATGAGCCTGGCGTTTTTTGGATGGATTACCTATGACCGTGGACCTATGACCGTGGATTTAGGGTTGAAGGTATTACGAAAGATTTATTCAATTTTGGATTCACTAGAAGATAGTAATGATCCAAGTAATCTTGAACTTATTTTTATGAGAATTGTTTAAATTTTAGTCAAATAAATTTATAATATACAATACAAAAACAAAAACAAAAAAAAAGAATTTGCCACATTCAAGGACTTTGAAAACTATTGAAAGTAATAGGGAGAGAATGCAATAGATAACAATGCCAGTCACAAAGGCATTGTATTGAAATACATAAATCCTAATCCGAGACTTCAAATCCAATCCAATCCAACTTAAGCTAAACATCTCCAAATTAGGTACTATTGCAAGACTACAAATCCAATCCAATCCAAGTCAAACTAAACATCTCCAAATTAGGTACTATTGGAAGAATCAGAAACTGACTCCGCATCCGAAGAGACTGCCTCGACATCTAAAAAATCTAGAATACGGGGGTCTATCCGTCGATGACGGGATGAACTACGACTACTGCCGTGAACTTTGAACGCTTCAGCCAAGCCCTCAGCATAAACTGGCAAGTCAAAAGACTTCTCCGGACTTGGTAAGAAGTTTGGTCTACCAAAGAATGGCAAGTGCAACTTCGAGTTCCCCGTTACAGATCTACAAGAGAAAAATAAAACAACTTAGTAAAGCAATAATTTGAATTGAAGTTATAATCAAATGAGAAGTCTAAGGTTGACTTACGTACTGAATCGGGATTTCTTCTGAATGGGTTCCAAGACTTGAATCTCTTCATCAGAGTCATCCAAATCCTGGACCGTTGGTATCACAGTCACTGCAGCAGATGCTGAAGGACGTACCAGTGGAGCTAATATGGCCTTGAATAAGCCCTCATCTCCCTCAAGAGCAATAATGTGACGACCGCAAGAACGGCATGCATGGATCGAAGCACCTGCATCAAAATCATAAATTATAATTCAAACAATGTTACTACATTATATATAATATATGAACATAAAACTTTCAATTGCATTCAATACAAATAAGAAGCAAACCTGTTGTGGCTGTCGCATCAAGTATAACGTCTCCTGGCAAGGTACAAGTTTCAATCAACATGTTCAGCAGTAAATGACTCTTCTGACGAGGACCACGCCACGGACGGTTGCCATTCATAGCCAAGTCTTCAGTGGACATAAAATTCTGCAAAATATCATCGCGACCGACATCGACACCGCGGAACTTCAGATGAGGGACTTGTTGGAAGTCAAACTTTGAAGGTGGCACGTCTGCAAGGTTCTTTACCAGAAGTGTAATCCCAAACCGCAAAGTCTGCACAACATTTAAAGTTAATATTGCTATTGTTCATAAAAACAACAGAACTTATAGGTTCATCAAGGAATACAAGAAAGAAGCAAGTTACTTACCGGTTCTCCCACATTTGAGGGATGTGATAAGTAAAGTCTGTTCATACCCCACCAGTCTTTTTTCTTCTTGAAAGAATATGCCCCTGAATGTTGAAGGATTGTCTTCTTTGCTGTTGCACTTTGAGGGTGCATGATGATGAGGGCTCCATCATCATGTAGATGATTATCTGCGATGTCAAAAATCGGCTGCAACCAAGCGTCTGGAAGAGCATTCCATAGTGGAATGCTCGTCTCAGGGTCACTGACGCCAGGGACAGGAAGACCCTCCGGCATGTCTATAAAAATCAAATCAAAGCCGGGGTGCTTGTCGACCACTCCACGATATGCTCTACTACGATGTGAAGCATTCTATACACAAACAAATATATCTTGTAAGTTCAATGAAAATGACTATTTGCCAAAAAAAATTCAAACGTGTTGTCATATTCCATGAACAATAATATACCTTTTGACAGAAGTCTAAGATGCGCGTGTAATCAGTTGGAGCTGCACCATTCATGCCTTCAACGACTGCCTCCACTGTCGAATTCAAAATGAACTCCGCCACTGTAACAAGAGAATGTTCGTCTGTAGAAGTTGGAAGAGGTCCACATGTGATCACTTCTTCAGTGAGCAAATTATAAGGTGAGGCTTGAAATGTAACTGCTGTTGGTGGAACCTGAACTGCTGATGTATTGTCCACTGATGCTGCATCAACCTCTGTTGTAGGTGGTGTGACTATGGCCTTCTTCCCTTTGAGGAGCTTCTGAGCCTCCTTCTCTGCGGCCTTCGTAGCAGCCTTCATCTTCTTCTCCGCCTCCCTTGCACTTGCCTTCTCTGCATCCTTCACCAATTTCTCCTCTTTCTTTCGGTCTTCTTCTTGGCGCCTCATAATAGCTCTTTGCTTTGCAGACTCTTCCAAGCCTGCATACTCTTCCAACTCAACGTCTTCAATGCCTACCGATTGAAGGCTTTGCCTGAGTGCAACCTCCGAAGGCGCTGTAAAAGTTGGTTCGCATTCGAGATACCATCCACATCCATTTAAATGTGCAGTAGTCAAAGTCTTCAACTGGTTGAGGGAGAACATGCACTCAGAAGATCCTCGATCAACCCATGTGGACAAGAATGGAGGCAAGTCATGTTTGGAGATGGCTTTCGTGTTGTATAGCTCCAACTTGAAATACCTGGCCAATATAATTCAAATGAATGAGAAAGCGCAGTCACATCCAATGAAATATTTGAAACCAAAAATTTAAAGTGAAAAATAACTAATTGTACCTGAAGACAACTCGTTTGATCACATTGTCAACACCACTAAATTTCTTAAATGTGTCTCCCTTCTTGAAATGACCCTTCCCAGTCAAATCGCTGTGAAAAGCTTGATCCCAAATCTTCATGCGCCATCCTTCGACATAATCTGCCACACTCTCAGGCTCTAGGGAAGTTTGCATATCAATTGTCAAATTGTCCCTACAGATAATCATGTCAATAGCATCAACCACTACATCTTCAATCTGCAAGAACATACACATGATATTATTAAGAGTTCTGAATATGATAAATCTTGCATAAATAGTGAAGTACAAATGAAATGGATCGATGGGCTTACTCCAGCCCACCACACTGCCTTGTGAAGAAAGGCAGTGAGTTTGTCATCATTCATTGGCTTGGGCGGAAACCTCCTCGCTTTGCGTGAATGAGTGGACAAGTTCCACCACTTCAACCATCACACTTTGAATTGAGCTTCTGCATTGGAGTTTGAGATGAGTTTTAGTTTATCAAGAGTCATCTCTGGCTCAATATTCAAACTCCAATGCCGCTCAATTTGTAATTCCAAGAGAATTCAATAATTCAAAATTATGAAAATCAAGAATGGACATACAACACTGAAAATGAATTTGATAGTCAAAAATGATTTAATAGAAGAAAACCCTTACTTTTTCAAGCCAGTGAAGACCGAAGCTGGGATTTGCAACGGCCACCATTTTTGCTAGTTTGTAATACAAAGTCGAGGTTTTATCCTTTGCTCCTTTTCGCATTGCTGCCACTGCACCAGCTTCATTCACTTCTCCCTCCGGAGTACACTCGTGATACACCCTCACAGCCGCGTCGGCCGCTATGGCAATTTCATGCTGCATGAATCCACATTATACATTATAAATTCCAAACAACTGAAAGTATATTGTCATCACGTAGATAACGAAGTAGAAAACATGGAATGATGATTCTGAAATACATACCCGAAAGATGAACGAAGTGAAAACTTCTAGTGACATGGAGTACCAAGTCTTCTTCGTATTCTGAAGGCACTTAGCGTATTCTGAATCACTGAGCAACTCTTTAAACTCCTGTACTGGCATCACTCCGTACTTCTGGATTTGGTACAACGTGTGCACTAATTTTGTTTTAACATGAGAGTCTTCTGTATGCCTGTAGACAAATCAAACAAGATTTATAAATAATAAAGAACTTCTTTCAATTGTCAAATATATAAAAATATAAAGTACAAAGTGCACTTACTTGTTGATGTCGTGCATTGCTTGCATGACAGCACCAGTACGCCCTTTTGTCTCCAGAAGAATACTGTTGACACTTATATGCCAATTAGGATCTTCGCTATGGAGCCTCTGGATGTGAGACATCCAGGCAATGTGACGATGATTACCATCACATATGAAGAATTTTAAATTCTTTAGCCGAGGCAGCTCCGGTTCATGATCAAGGAAAGAATCAAATTTTGTTACTTCTGATTTCCAGAATGAACTCAATGAAGACCTCTCTTCTATTGTCATAATGTGAGGGGCACCGCTCTCGTCCGTCGTAGAGACATAAAAGACACATGCTCCATCACGATATCCATGCACGAATTCTTGCTCCAATTTCGTGAGATCACATGTTAAAGTTGGCCTGACCATGGGCATTGGCGTCAATAGACACAACGGAATGCGCATGCGGGATAGGGGGGTAGGCTTGAAGCGTAGGCTACTGATAGTTGCAATTGAATCCACTTTCTGTTGCCGTCGAATGTCGTCCTCAACATCGTCATGTTGGTCAGTTGTCTCGTCATCCTCTTCGCTGACCACTTCATCTCCACTAGCAACATGTTCAATCTCCGGTTGCTCCGACTCCCTTGATTTTGATGATGTTGGTGATTGAGTCAGCTGTGTAGGGACTGGTGTATTTGGATCCTGCATTGAAGTCAAGAATATAAATTCATACTTGTACAATTTACAAAAACATTAGAAGGTACTTCAAAAATACGTAAACAGAATTGCAGAACCAAAATATGTAATTCTAAACCAATATACATGAAAAGGCCCATCATTTGCAAGAAGATATTATGTGATCAATAAAAAAAATGGTCTCCTAATTAACCCAAAAGATTTTATATGATCAATATTGCTTAATTCGAAGTATGTGTCATATTATATGCACACTACGTCAATACTGTAGAAATGACCTCTACTTAAGTGCAGTCATTGTTTGAAGAGCAATGAGTCATCGACGGCTCATCCTCACTACTACACTCTGTATCACTGTTGGACGGAGATATCCTTGGCCCATGGATCCAAACCACAGGGCCCTTACTAGTGCCAGACTCTTTGAAGTCGAAAAATCTGTCTATTGCGTCCAAAATCTCATCCAAGCTTACTGGCGGTGGAGCGGGATCACGTCCACTTTGCATGTAGCTTTGAAATCCAGCATCAAGAGCATTCATGTCCTGTACTCAATACCATTAACATCGTTAGTTTGATTTAATTTCATAAAAACTCCACAACACATAGAACTAAAGAATTAGTATAGTAGTCAAAAATAAAAATGAAATGGCTCACCACTTCCGTAGAAGCTTCACCAAGTGCTCCAACACCTGATGGCTCAGAAGATGGCGTCTGCTCCAACAAATTCTGGAAATCAGTGATGCTTCTGTGTTGGTAATACCACAAAACAATTGAAAACAACTTTCTAATATATGAGCATCCTCCAGAATTCAAGAATGACCCTCAGTTGACCCCGTAACGTTACCACAAGAACTTTCTAATCTATTACCATAATTGAACATATTCAACGAGAAGTGGATGCCAGGATTCATCCCATTCATTGCTTGCGGTGACGCAAGCAGTTCTACAAGAGTTCCCCAAAAAATAACTGAAGAAAAAAGTGGCCTAAATTTAGTTACTTGAAGACCCAATTTTTTTTCCATTCTTGTTCACATACCTTGCGGTAGCGCAAGGTACATTCAAATGACATCACAAAAAAAAAATGCCAAAAAAAATGTACCTTCGTGGCCCACATAAATCCCAATATTCGGCATATTTTATAATAATATCATCAAAGTAAATTTTTGAAAAGTAATGCATACACCATTGCGGGACCGCAAGCCCATACTAATTAGTATTATTTAAATGAAAAATATAGATTAGTACAAGCATTAATTAGTACAGTGATCATTCAACTGAAACTTTATGATCCCCAATTTCCTTGCATTCGCGCAAGAAATCTTATTGGTGATGTAAAAAATTTATGTAAAGAATTGACTTAGTAAATCAATGCACACCCTCAAAATTAAGGTCTCTTAAAAAGGTAATGCATGCCCACAAAGCAATAAAAATTATTTTCTGAGAAATCTAACCCAAACCTATTGTCAACTTCAAATGTTTGGTGGACCTTCTTGCGGTACCGCAAGACCCTAAACCATTGGTCCAAACAATCAAGTGGTGATTTAAAATTGATTATAGAAGTCAAGAACCCAAATACTTCATTCAAAAAAATATATCACTAAAGAATTGTGACGTAATGGAACGGGTAAGGTAGTAGGCTCTCAAATGGAGCGGGCATTAAAAACCTACTCTATACATTGCTAAACATTCTCCTTGCTCACATACCTCTCCTAAAGTTCCAAGGGTGTCGATTTAGAAGACCTAGGGTCATGAATAGGCACCTACAATGCAACTCATTTGAAAATTCATTTGCAATTCAATATTTGCTTCAAAAAACATGAAACGACTTGGGTTTAGGCCGGGATGGCATACATCCCTGAAACAAATGAGCCAAAATTAATCCTATACAATGAGACACATGACAAAAGTGGTCCAAGGTTAAGATGGAGAATTCTTGAGCATCAATAGTTTGCTTTAATTTCTCAAGCAATTCAATTACTAATAAGCTAAGTCACAAGACAAAACAATTTGTAGAATAAGAATAAAAAATGGGCAATCCAGATCCGCTCAAATTTTGATGAGTGCTTTAGTTTTGATCAAACCAATTAGCCTTGCGGTGCCACAAGTATCAACCCCCCCCCCAAAAAAAATAGAAATCCACATAATTGACAGAAATTAAAGACCCGTATTGAAGCTTCGGACAAGCTTTGGACAAGCTAGGGGTTCTGTGCTGGTTGCCTGGATTCAGTTTAATGCCAAATACCTTGACCCTCAATTTAATTCAACTTTACAAAATTTTTTTTCTTTAATTAAAAGAAGAGAATAAAAAAGAAATATTCAAAATAAATAGAATTTCTTAAAAACGTTATTTCTAAGTAATTAACGTCATTTAAATTAATACGTAAAATATATTTGTATGTATTAATACGTTAAATTCAATTGTATTTATTAATACGCTAAACACATACAAATTACATAGAGATCCAGCCAATTTAACACGATTACTATCAGCCGATAATCTAACACGATTTAAGATAATCTAACTGGCGCTCTCTAACTTGCGGTGCCGCAAGCAGACTTAAGGTCCGGGAGAATATTAAACGAACTGGAAAATGAAGCATCATGTGCTTTTCTGCATCGCGCATTTCAGTCTTGCGGTGCCGCAAGTTTTGTGGAGAAAAAATTAATAAAGCAAGTGGCGGGAATAAAGCCAAATGTAGCATGTGATTCTGCTCAAGCCACCTAGGAAATTAGTTGCGGTGCCGCAAGCACGCTAAGGTACTGGAGAGCAAAATTGAAAATAAAAAAACTGACAAAAATCTAGTCGACCATGTATTCAGCTCAAGCTAGTCGATCATGTTACCCTATACCTCGTCCAGAACCAGCAGAGTTCTGCTTGGCTCAGACTGAATGAAATGGGATTGTTGGAGACACGTTGGCGCATAGACACGTTGGGATCCGCAGATCAACGACGATGTGCAAGTTGGTAGGGGGGGCGGGGCGGGGTGAGCTCATCAGTCAGTCATTCAGCCACTGGGTTGAAATTTCTGTGGGTTTGAATTGAGGCCGGGGGGAGCTACACCTCCAAAATAAGAATTCGTGAGCTAGGTGCCTGGACTTCGGTGCCTGGACTTCGGTTCTTTGCTTGACTGATCTGTTGGAAACAAAGTGCCGTGAAAGTTGAAGCAGAAAACCTATTGCACCAGTAAGCTTAATTGCAACCGCTGGTTGGACATCACCGTAGATGCTCAGATGATTGACGATCGAGAAAAACAATTCCAAGCTTGGACCAGCATAGAGAACACGCTTTAACTTCGGTCAAGGAAGAAATTAACTCCAGCTATGATTTGTGGTACAGCTACTTCCCGAGAAAGAATTTTGTACCACCAGCTTCTGGGACACATAATGTACTCGCACTAACGCTTTGAACGGTAATGCTACACGATCTGCTAGTCCTGTCTGCTGCGCTCACTCCCAAGCAATGTCAAAACAGAATCGGGATCCACCTTTTACTGATGAAATGGGAAGGCCAACTGCTGAATCGACTAGTATCAAGATCGATGCTTCGGTAAGCTTCCCACAGCTTAGTTGCGGTACCGCAAGAGTCTAGGGTGTCTCTCCAGATCAAAAACGAGGCTTTGGTAAGCTGCAGCACCGCTTAGTTGCGCTTAGTTGCGGTACCGCAAGAGGAGGAAGAAAGGCCAGATCAATGCCGAGAGCTCCGGAAAGCTTCCCCATCGCTGTTGCGGTACCGCAAAAGTCAAGGAAGAAAAAAAAAATTTCGCTGCTGCATCATCCAAATGGGAGCTGTGCATAATCAGAGGGTTGATTTAAATTCTTGACTAACCGGTTGTGGAGAGCGCTTCTTCTTCCGGGTGACGCGCTTGTTCGTCCGCGATAATTGTTCGTCCTTCTTCTTGTTCGCACTTCTAGTTGACCGTCTCTCGTCCATTTTCACCTGCAATTCAAAACCAGAAACGTCAGTGCATGACAAAAAGAGGAATGTAAGCAAATGAGGTAGTCTTGGTAGGTGCGAGGTTTTACCAAAATGTGGCACTTCTAGCAGACAGTAAAGATCAAAAGAGCAGCAGTGACGAAGACGATCAGAATTTCGAAGCACAGGAGAGCAAGTTGATTCAGACGATCAGAATTTCAAGCACAGTAGAGACGACTCAGAATTTCGAGCACAGTAGAGGAAGACGATCCATCATTCTCGGCAGTCTCCTCGGCGCTCCTTCCTGATTTCAAGTGGTTCGAAATAAAGGTAATGGGTGTCAGGCTATGGCACCCCTGCAGCAATCAATGCCGTTGAAAATGAGGTTCATGAACTTTGTGGGATTTACAAGTTCTTGGCTTCAAGTACAGGTGCCGAGCTCATCTTCACTGGACCGTGCGGAAGAGGGACCGAAATTGAGCTCAGTGGGTCTGGCTGCTTGCAGCGAAGCGAAGGAAGCCACTCGTTTTACACCCGAGCATGCTTTTCAACTTTCATCGCTCGTCCATCATGTCCAAGTCCAGACGACTCATTTCCAAGTTTTTCGGTCCTCCCAGTGCTCTCAATGGTCAGATTTCAATTACAGAAACTCAGGTACATTTTTTTGGATGGACATTTTAACGCTCACTAGATTTTGACTGCATGGGGTACATATTTTTAGATGGAAATTCTAACAGTCACTAGATTTTGACTGCATAGGGTACACATATTTTCAGATGGAGATTCTAACGCTCACTAGATTTTGACTGCACGGGGTACATATTTTTAGATGGAGATTCTAACGCTCAGAAGACTCTAAAGACAGCTTGGATATCGATTTGTTTAGCAAATTAAGTCCTACTAGTGTGGCGGTGTGGCCCTGTGCCGTTATCCACATAATTCAATCTCTTTCATTCCGTCGATTTGAACGCCACGAAACAATGCCCGTGCACTTTCCCTTGCAAAGACCTTTCCAAAGGTACCAAGAACGCGACCATTATCATAGAAAAAGTAATTTTCTAATTTATTGACTCATAAACAGTTCAAAATTCAATAACTTTCCAACCGTAGCTCCAAACCCTGTGAAATGAAGCCCGTGCACCCTTCCTTGCTGAGAGCTTTCCAATGGTACCAAGAACACCACCATCGGACGGACGGTCCAGGAGATCTCAACGTGAAACAAAACAAAACACAGCCTAACAAGGTATCAATTGAGATGTGGTTGGTGCAATAATATTCACGTACAAAGCGAAGGAAAAAAATTCAGAAAATCTCTTAATTTTCATATCCCAAATTTAAAATTTAATTTAGGAGGATGCTTGCGGTTTCGATGTCCTCTCCAACCACCTGATGTTCGCTGATGATGTCCTGTGACATTCCTACTAGAGCCTCCAAGTTCGTACGCACCCCGTCCACCTCCACGCTGCTACTTCTTTCTTCGTAACCAAGCATCCGGATGGCTCCGGGTGTAGCTTCACTTGCCTTCGATACTACCTTCTTGCCTTTCATCCTAGATCTCTTAAGTGCCTTCAAAGAAGAGAATAGAAGTGGCCTTTGCTGTCTCCTTTTCTTTCCCTTCGCAATACCAAAAAAAACACTGAAGTCCTCTACGTGCATGTAGTAAGAAGCATAATATGCATATCTGCTCTATCTTCTAAATTTTTCGCTACATAATGTATTGAAATGACAACAATGTGATGGAAGTCCTTACATACTCTCCAAAGCAAGCTTCAATGCATCGTGAAGGCTATTCAATAGTCTTCCAATGAAGAACGTGAAACCTTTAAGACTGACAACTTTATGGCCGCCTTGTCAGAACATGAAGAGCGCCATTTGCAATTTTGAAAAGCTTCCTACACATAGCACCTATAGCCTCTCTAGATTGATATACTATTTAGTGAAGAATCATGAACAACCACTAATTCAAGAGTGCTTAAATTACAATCTCCTGACTTAGCCGCCTGTTTCAACGGATCCTTTTAATTGCGCTGCCACCAATTTAGGGGTACTAGAATTGAAAGTTGTATATTGTGTGCATCTTTACTGACAAACGACATGAGCAAAAGTTGCGGCACCCTGACAACATAATGTCTTCCTGCCTTCCCATTGAAGATGTATCATGTAATTGAACATAATGGGAAAGCAGGAATACATTATATTGTCAATGCGCCGCAACTTTTGCTCATACTGTTTGTCAGTGGAGATGCACACAATATACACCTTCCAATTTACATTCCCCTGAATTGGTGGTGGCGCAATTTAATGTCATACTTTTCAAATTTATGAACTGTGCATAGCATCCTCGGAATTCTCTCAAGTGTTCACTCGTTACATTATTTGATGTCATGTTAGTTCTGCTATAGAAACTCTGAGTTAGAATAGAAAAGACAAAGTTCTTGTAGAGTATGAAATTTCTTCCTTTCTGATGTAATTGAAATTTCACCGTCACCATGAATATGGCATCAGTTAGAGCTGATGGTCATGAGGTCCCTTTCAAGATGGTTGTGAAGGAATTAGGATTGGCAAAGATGTCCAGTCATTTACTTCATGTGCGATTTAGATTTGAAGAGTCTTCTATATATGTTGAGGAGGAGGTAATGGAGTCCGGTGAGGTGAAGGAATGCATCTTCCAGCCAAAGGTTGAAGGAAGAGATGAGCAATTCTGGTTGCTTACTCCTGGACACTATAGGGCCTTTGGAGTCCCGTTCGCTACCATGGTTGCGTGTACTGAAATTTCCAACCGCCAATCCAAGACATCTTCAGTAGATATGTCGTGCGGTACACCTTCCAGTCCAAGTGATCCGTCTTTTCCTAAACAGTCGTATGTCACACCTCCTCTGCTACGTTCCATTAAAAAAGAGCGTCTAGAGCCTATTATAGAGTTGTCTAGTGAATCTGAGGGTGACTCTCCAGATGTTCCTGCAACACAGTGTTCCAAACCAAAATTTGAAACTACTGATATCCCTCCTCTTTTACCCATCTACGATGAGACACCAAGTCTTCTTCAATGCTTGCGTCGTCTAGGTGAGGTTCGAGGGGCTAGAAACGAACTTGCAGGAATGAAATTTGATGACATTCTTTTTTATCCAGTGCAATGTCTTCCGCCTTCGTACAATGGAAACGTTGTTTTCCAGTTGCCACCTTTGCCAAGTACTTCATCTAGTAAAGGTTCACGTACTATGTTGGACGGTATGGACAAACGATACGATGGGAATATCTGGTGCAGGACGTTCACTACCAACATCCACAATGAGGACAATTTGGCATTCAGAAAGTCACATTGTGTTGGACAATTGGCATGCACAAATCCACAGTGTAACTTCCTTAGTAGATCTGCGTCAAGGAATGAAAACGAGTGGGTAGGCTGTTCAAAAGACTCTTTCAAAATTGGTAGTGACCCTCCAGTAGGAAGCACTATCCTCTGTAGGATATGTAAGAGTCCTCCCACTTGTGTTAATGTGTGCCATGCTAGGATCTACTATACTGCAAGTAAGGATGGAAAAATTCGAGGCTGCATACACTTAGGAAATCATTCTCACTCTGTCGCTCTCGGAACTTGTCGCGAGTCACTAAGCAACATATCGACGCTCATTGGGGAGGAAGTGTCAAAAACTCCAACAGCAACAAACTCAGCTATTGCTATGGCAGCTAGCAAAGAGTTTTTGGAGAACTATCTTGTTCACAGAGGCTCAAGTCCAAAAGTAATGCTTGAGGGAAAAGCACTTGATGAGGTGATGGATCGGTTTCAAATTCTGAGTTCTCCAAATGTACGCAATATCATTTCTTCATTCCGGAACATTGGATCAGGTGGAGTGATCGATCAAATCATAAACTTGAAGCGTGATTCTACCATTGATTACATTCACGATAGTGTATTTCCAGGTCAAGGAAAGGAAAAGGTGTATCTTTTCAAAATGCTTGCGATTGGACCTGGCAGTGGAGTGGACTTGGTCCGTCGGATGCAACCAGGTGGTGATCTTGAGAATGTGTGGTTGATGTTTGATCATGTTAAGCGTGTAAAAGAGTGGACGACAATGGCCTGCCATGTCTATGATCCAGAATTCTCAAAGATTATGACGATTGTCGTGTGCGATATGCAATCGGAGGACACAGAGGTGCAGTGCATCATGTGGAGATGCTTGATCGCTCTTATGAAGAAACATGGGGTGGAGAACCCAAATTTCAAGGGGTTTATGGCGGATAGTGCAATGGCAAATTGGAATGCGGTGAGGATTGTATTTGGCTCGGGAGACCCCAAAGTACCTATGGAGAATCGCGAACGCACATGTCTACTCCATTGGAGTAGTTCGCTCCACAAGCATACTCAAAAACTGATCAAGACGGACTTGCAGCAACAACATATTCGGCTTTGCAAACAATACAAGGACGCCAAGACACGAGAAGAAGCAGAGACAAGGTACTTTGCAATTAGAGCATGGTGGTTGTCATCTGGAGCAGCCACTGAAGATGGGATCCGGGAGCTGGATCTATGGTTGGCTTTTTGGCACTTCAGATATCGACAGTGGGGTGGTTTTTGGCAAATGGTATGTCTTAGTTGTTCTGTCAAAATCATTATTATTTTAATGTTTCCGCTCTGCAACGTGGGTTGTTCAGAATCTAACCATTGGAATTGAAACTTGTAGGGAATGACACTAGAAGAAGAAGAAGCAGATATGCCTTCATGCAATCTATCCGAGACGATTCACAACAAGTGGTTGCAGCAGTCGGGAAATCGTGGGAATGACTTGTACGCAGCAACATGTGATGATTGTGTGCGTGCATTCATGCAGATGACAAACTATCGGGCCTACTTAAATGGTTCTGCATCCGGAACAAGGCCTTCAAAGCAAGAGCTGAAACTGAGAGTTGCTCGCCGAAGCGGAGATCCTAAGAAGCTCATGGAGGCTTTGAACCAACTACAAGGGGTTCATGAAATAGCCACTCGAGTTCCCCACTTGGAGGGGGAAGAGATCTTTGGAAGTTCAAAGAGGAAACTGGATCTTCCCATTGGCTCGGATGGTGACTCACATCGTCCGGACAAGGTGAATTTTTCGCAACCAAGGGTTCAAACTAGATCTAAATGTGGTCATTCTTCTGCACCGCAACAAACTTCAGTTACTGCAAATGCTACAGAGGTTCCTCATGTCACCTCTGTGATGGAGTCAGATTGTGATGTGTCCAAGTGGCACATTGCAAGACTCTCACACAAATCTGCTGCGAAGTGCCATGCACAACAACGTGGCACTAGAAAAAAATGTCTTGCTCGCATAGCAATTAGGCATTTGAGCTCCAACGGCACTCCAGCTCCAACATATCATGGGCGGAAGAAAGAGTATAATTCCACAAAGGTGGTCATCTCAGACTTCTGGTTTTGTTCAGATGACATCCAACGATGTGTGATGGGATCCCA
The DNA here is from genome assembly GCA_951230915.1 of Antitrichia curtipendula. Taxonomy (NCBI): domain Eukaryota; kingdom Viridiplantae; phylum Streptophyta; class Bryopsida; order Hypnales; family Leucodontaceae; genus Antitrichia; species Antitrichia curtipendula. Next base: position 53,420,479 of record OX579634.1, on the reverse strand, counting down.
ACGGCCTTGGATTCTGGATTGGCCTGAGGTGCCAGAAGTATGGCCAATCCTCATCGGCACAAATCTAACAAGGCAGGAGACACTTCTCCTCCAGCATGCAGGATTTCGTCTTCAAGCACGTGAGGCTCTGTCTCCCCGTTCTCTGTTCACGACATCAAGATTGTTTGAGCCGACTACCTTTGAACATGAAGGCCCTGCAAATCCGAATCAATATCCTACAACTCGAAAGGGAAAAAACATTCGAAGGGTTTCAAACGCACCAACAACTGAACATGAGAACAAGTGGGAGAGTGCTCGAAATGTGAAGGGCAACATTGTGAGTGTAACCATGCTACCATTTCCAGGGCTTGGAGCCATAATATGTTTAGAAACTGGAAGTAACAGTACCTCAAATGTGTACCGCATTTCCATTAGTATGTTCCCGGAATGCTCTTGCCCTAGTTTTGTTGACATGGCTGTTGCTGCAATTGGTGGTCGACCGCAGTACGTAAACTGCAAACACATCTATTACCTTTTCAGGTATTTTTGCAAGATGGATCCCAAAGAGGACAAGTTCATTCATGCCCCAAGCTTTAGCTTCAATGAAGTGAAACTTCTGCTATCAAGGGCTGGAATTCTGAAAGTCAATAATTAGAGAGAGGTATAGGGCAAACCACTATATTGTAGTAGCAACTCTCATCTTTCAAGAAATTAAATTTTTGTCAATATCTTTCAATTTGATGGTTCTCCAAGTCAGTGGTAGAAATCATTTTCCTAAGCAATGGTTTAGGAAAGCTACCACTGGCACAACTTTGTAATACAACAATTATTATGTAATGCAATCTTTCAACTCCATACTTAGTTTGTGAAATAGAAAAAGTTGACAAATACTCTGGTGAGATTGCCTATTTGTACAAATGTGGAGGACATAAAATTATGGATTTCATGATGTCCTTTGCAAAGAACGACTCCACTACTTATAGGAATTGACTACAAAATTTTATAGGAAAATCATTAAAGTCATTTGTTGAATAGTATTCCTAAATCCAAAATCTACAAATGTGACAAATTAACAATATAGGCTTTCAAATTCACAAAGACGTTATGAAATTTTTAAAAAGAGGATACAATTTCAATGAAAACTCTATATACGATTGTTTTGTTATATGCTATGGGACATAATTAAGAAGTTATAACCACAGATCAAAAAATCACTATGAAAATGATAGTTCATTTTGGCAACAACCCAAAACTGCATACAGAAAGAATGAAGAAGAAAGTATGAATGACCCAAAACTACAATGTTGATCTCTCATCCAACATATGAATATGAGAAGAATTTCGTTTGTTTGCTGTTTTTTCCTTTCCTAGTTCTTCTACATCCATTTTTCCTATTTTATTGCTTCATTTACCAACAATGCTAGTATGTAAGCGCAGAGTGGTGATAAGTGATGAAAAGGCCGAGGAAGTTACAAGACCAGAATTTCAGGGTTCTCATTCATATGTCCCATAACAATTGGCATTCTAGAACGTGTCACTATAAGAGGGGTCATCTTTGATGGTCTTACATGACAAGGTACCGTGTGGGGGAATAGCCTTTCTCCGTCAGTATGTGGAGAATTATATTCCCACCAGTACTTTGTCATTTTGTTGAAAATACTAACTGAAGCATGTATAGATAAAGCACATATAGAATAATAAACAAAGCATGTACATACTTTGCCTCAATTGGTTTATGAGCTTTCTTTATTTCCCTTTGATATCCATACAGACCCTAAATCCTTAAGGTTCAACTCAATGAGAAATGACTCCCACTCTCAACACGACACCGTCATTTATTTTTCTAAATTTTTTGTGACAACACTATGATCACCACGACACTGTGCTAATTTTTTTGGAGCCAAGGTTTCTTCAAAATCGTAACCTTCATAAGAAATGACTCTCAGTCTCACTATGTGGAGGATACTTTTCTACTACAAAGAATTCAAATACCACATAAAATATTTACCAATCCAGGGTCATAGGATATACGGTCATAGGTCCCAAATTTACAATTAATAGTAGAAAAAACTCAATTTTCTGAATTTTTTAACCCAAAAAAAAAAAATTGGGGACCAAAAACGTTTTTGTTTTTTTCTTCAGGCTTTAGGCTCACAGGCTTCACGCTCCACGCTCACAGGCTCACAGCTCCAAGCTGACAAACTAGCGTCGTTGATTACTAAATATAGCATTTTTTTTTTTTTTTTTATTTATTTATTTTTTTTTTTCAGTTGAAAATATTTTAGGGGGATTTTTTAATTCTTTTTAAGTTTTCAAGGCTCACAAGCTCACAAACTCTACGCTCGCAGCTCACAAGCTCGCCGCTCTAGGCTCGCATGCTAGCGTCGTTAGCATGGAGGGAAGAGAGATGAGTGGACAAGAAGGTAGAAATAGATTATTTTTTTCAATGAACAATGCATGCAACTATTGTCCACAGTAGGTCAACCAAGATGGGGGCTGTCCGAAATAAATACAGTGCCCTAAAGTTCATTTACAAATTTTTCAATCAGTGTTCACTAGAAAATTCAGCAACTTTAGAAAGCTCTAGCATGCTAAAAAATGAACTGATTTTGAAACCGCAAATTGCGTTGAAATTGCAATGAAGAGAACTTCAACTTTGTAACAAGTGAATGAATAAATTAAAAATTATACAACAGTTTGGATTCCTTTTATACTCTATCTACCATACAATCAAGATTTTTTGCATTTGGGTGAAGAACAAGCAAGAAATCATACAAGCAACTAAAGTGGTATGAGAATAAGTATCTCTAATGTAACTGTGAAGATTTATATCTTATATGTTCCATTGAATACAAGTAGTAATTGTCACAAATGTTGGCAACACTAAATGGTACATAGTATATAGAAAACATCATTCTTTGGATGATTTTTCAATCAGATATGTGTATTTGTAATGATGGTGAAGTAGACTTCAGTGTTATTTCAACGCAATTCAAAATTCAAAATTTAGTTCACTTTTGAGCGCACATGGGCCTCCCAAAGTTCTCCTAATTTCTGAAGGATCAAAAAATTCGTAAATGAACGGTAGCCTACTGTACAATATTCTTGCATAATGATACAGAAATCTACTTTTGTCATTCAAAAGAACTTTGCATACTATAAAATTTTATTGGTATTTTTCTTTTTGCATAAATAATATTAAATTCTTGCACAATTCTAGGGAAGCATACCAAATTTGGGTTTCAAAAAAGTAAAACTCCATTTCTAGTGAATTTTTTTTTTCAAAATTCATGGTTTTACATGATAATTGATTGAAAAGCATTGGTGAAGAACTTTTAAAAAATGATTGCATAGATATATGTAGGAAACTTCTATATGCACATCTTTCATATAAAAAAAAAATCCCATTAAGTAACAAAAATATGATCTATGAAGAGCTTAATGTGGGATTTTATATGAGTAAATTTTGTAAAATATATATCTCCATAATTTAACTAGATGTTGGCAGATTAATTGTACCATCATGCTTAAATGTACACAAGTAGATGTAATGTGCAGATGAAATAGCAAAATCTAGTTAAATTATGGAGATATTTATTTAACAAAATTTACTCATATAAAATCCCACATTAAGTTCTTCATAGATCATATTTTTGTTACTTAATGGGGTGTTTTTTTATATGAAAGATGTGAGTATAGAAGTTTCCTACATATCTATGCAATCGAATTAACCCCTAAAGGACCATTGTCCCCTCGGGGGACAAATGGGTTTTCGGGCAGGTACCTACGAGCTGAAATTTTCTCCTGATTTTTTGAAACTTTTTTTGGAGGTAGAAAATCTGATTAGCTTTATGGGAATATAATTTTTTTCACAATCGGTGCCCGGGAAAAAAAGTTATGCCCAAATAAGCTCAAAACAGGGGTCGAGGGGCAGCAAAAAAAAATTCCAATTTTTTTTTTTTTTTTTTTTTCCAATTTTTTTTTCTTGTAGATTATATTTTTGTCTGTCTGAAAAGCTTTGATTCATTTCATTTGGATTTTTTATGAGAATGTTATGGACAAGCTTGTTTTTCAGGCACTTAGAGCATCTTCCTGAAAAAATAACTTGTAGGATTCATTTCTGAATGTAATTTTTATAATTTAAAAAAAAAAAAAGTTCCACAAGGTTTAGTTTTTTTGCTAGAACAATCTCACCATTGGGATTAGTGATTTTTAATTCCATATAAAAGATATTAATATTTTAGATTTTCTTTCTATCTTGTACCTACTTCTACTTAACAATTTCTTTAATAATGAAAATTAAGTTTTTTTGGATTTTCTTTTTTCCCCTAGACTCTCAACTCAATTCTCCACTATAAAGATTAAAAGCTCAAAACTCTGTAGTGCAAAATATTTAAGTTAAAAATGTTCAAAGTCATAAAATCTAGTCCCGCAATGTGCTGAAAAACTTGTTTTTTTCACTTTAAACGCAGATATCTTGCAATCTGTGCGGTCAAAAATTCTGAAATTTTTTCCATACATTTTCATACTAGTTAGGTATAAGATCCTACGGTTAGATGTGAAAAAAAAAACAATTCTCAATTTTTTTTACTCTTTGCTATAGAAATGGCAGTTTTGAGTGTTTTTTGGCAAAAAAATGGCCTTGGTCCTTTAGGGGTTAAAAAAATCTCTTCACCAATGTTTTTCAATCAATTATCATGTAAAACCATGAATTTTGAAAGAAAAAATTCACCAAAAACAGTGGAGTTTTGTTTTTTTGAAACCCAAATTTGGTATGCTTCATTGGAATTGCGCAAGAATTTAATATTATTTATGCAAAAAAAAAAATACCAATAAAATTTTATAGTATGCAAAATCCTTTTGAATGGCAAAAGTTGATTTCCGTATCATTATGCAAGGGTACGTGTACTTCTACCTTTAGTTAGTGCACCCTAGAGGTTGGGCATGGCTCTCTGGTTGGGAATGGGTGGTTCGACGTTACTTTCTTAGGGTCCTTTGTCCCTCCATGAATGATTATGTGGGCTTTTTCCGTCAACTTTGGCAATCCCCATTAGTACCAAAAGGAAAGTTCTTTCCGAGACTGAAGTGGGTCACAAAACGAGCGTTCGGTTCTCAAATTCACATCATTGCATTGTGTCCCAAAAAGTGTCGAAAATTTGGAGTGCATGACTGAACAGAGTCGACCGAAGATTGAAGAGCATGAAAGCGAGTGTTGGAAAGGGTCTTGAAATGAAATATTAAATTGAATTTTTTTTGCTGAGAAAGAACTGCAAATTGAGTCTAACAATCTGTCAGTACGTTAAGGTGGAGACACCCATACCCGATCATCTAAGCTGTTTTCGAGCACATGATGAACAGTGTGAGGGGATGCATATTTTTCCCTTGTAGAAGGATTGGAAATACAGAGACTGCAATTTTTCAGTAATTTTTTTTTTCAAAACTGGAATTATTGTGATTTTTGGTAGTCCAAATGTAGGCTGAACCCATAGTCAGTTTGTAGAGTTCTTCAATTCCACTTCTGAAGAGCATACTACCTGGTCACTTCTGCAGAGCATACTACCTGGTCACTTCTGCATTGAAAAAGCACATGCATGTGTGATGACATATTATCATTATCATCACACTTGGCATTCACAAAGCACTATGCATAGATCTTTCAATGGTCCTGCTTGGAACCTCATTACAACCACAAATCACATCTTCCTTGGCACCAAAATATTGGTGCCCTATCTGTCGGGTATGGGACCCTGGTTGGGTATAGGTGTCTCTACCTTAACTTAATTAGTTTGAACGATGTCAAGACAAACAACTCTGGCATGATTTTGGAAGCAGATGTCAGTCATCAGCTTTTGTCCAGAAACAACCTGTCTACGGCAGAGACAGACATGTGCAAAATGTGCAAAATGTGCAAAATGTGCAAAATGATCTTTGTCATTGCAGACGTTTGCTGAAATCATTTCCGCAACTGGAGTGGAGACCTCGAACCACAGTGAGAGCTTAATTAGCTTCAGTTCTATTCCTTGAGACTGAGCTGGAATTATTTACCCCAAATTGCGCAATTAGCTAGACAATGATCAGCAGCTACGCACTGGGAAACTCTACAGGTCCCAAGTATGATCCAGTTTGGAATGAATACTTAGGAAATGCATGTTGCTTTTCTACATGCCATATCCATACTAGGAAGTGTAACTTAGTTACTTAGTAGGAATTCAGCTCTTTCCCAGAATGTACCAAAACATTGCGGGCTACCTAATCTATTATGAACATAACATTCAAGAGCCTTCAGAGAGGCTGCCTTTGCCTCTCTGAAGTCTTCATCCACGAAATGCATCCACATATTATTAATGTAAGCTTCAGGACCGAGACAATGGCAGTACATTTATGGTGCGATCTATTTTTTTGGCTAATTTTAGGACAAAATATACAAACAAATAATTATAGGGGTAGATGGTCTGTCAAAATCCAAAGAATTTTTTGAGTATTATACCAATGAAATCTAACCATTTGCCATCAATAACTTATTTAGAGTTTTGGTAGAAAAGAGAAGCTCTTTATGTACACTTGGGGTGGTAGGAGATTGAACAACCCATGTGGGATATGTAATTTAGAGTTTGTAATTTCTCAACCGCTCATAGTTAAGTCTAAAGTAGGAATTGTGTTAAAATTATAATTTCAGACCTCATTTAGGCATAGTGGAATACCTTTTTTCAAAAGTATTTGAACTAAAAAAAGTTGTGGAATCTAACTAAGTTTCATCTCCAAAAATCCTTTTTAGATTTATATCTTCCACTCAAAAGTTATAGACAAATTTCAGAGAGGATGAATGAAAATGTCAAAAAAAAATCCTTTCAAACCCCTCTATGAAATTTGTCTATAACTTTTGAGTGGAAGATTAAAATCTCAAACGAATTTTTGGAGATGAAATTTAACTTGATTCTCCAACTTATTTTAGTTAAAAGTATTTTGAAAAAAATTATTTTACTATGCCTAAATGAGGTCTGAAATTATAGTTTTAACACAATTCCTACTTTAGACTTAACTATGAGCGGTTGAGAAATTGCAAACTCTAAATTACATATCCCACATGGGTTGTTCTACCTCCTACCACCCCATATGTAGATAAAGAGCTTCTCTTTCCAAAAAAGAAATCAAAATAAGATATTGATGGCAAATGGTTAGATTTCAATGGTATAATACTCAATGAATTCTTTGAATTTTGACAGCCCATCTATCTTTATAATTATTTGTTTGTATATTTTGTTTTACCTCCTACCACCCCAGTAACCTGATTGTGCAGTCATGACCTTGGCACTGAGCAGAAGTCTGACATTATTGACGCGTGGCTTATTAGCTAATGTTGGGTGTGGAATATTCCACACCATTCCATCCTTTGGATGAAATGATGTGGAATATACCACATCATTCCGTCAGATGGAAGGCAGCTGCTCTCACAGCTCTTGCATGTTATGAACGTGTTGCAACTGTTTCAAACCCAAAAAACAGGTTGCAGCGTTCACATGTTGCACGTTGTACTACTGCCGGTAGTTTAGGGTGGTATTTATTACTGGCATGCAGAGCATCTTTTGGAAGAGAATCTTCAAAAAACCAAGCTGCAATAACAATATTGAGTCAGACCCTTTAATTTCGCTGGATTCGCTCCATGTCATGGCCCGAAATCTCTCTTATAAGTGATGCGACTCCCACTGTCTTGGTCAAGATTGTTTCGCAACCCAGGGGAGCTTGTTTCTCGACTGTTGGAAGGAGCTGTGGCCACTCCCTCCAAGGAAATCCACACTCTGGAGCAATGGCTTCAAGCCTCATGTCAGACGGCATGGCTCTCTCAGAACCTGCTGGATATCCTGCCCTTCACGTAATTGTGATTCTGTCTCTCACTTTCAACGTCCGATTTTTTAAATTGGCAGAATTCCATGACTTGCCCCACTATGCGGATCGTATTTTTGTAGATTTCTGAGCAGCTGAGTGTCAGAATTTTTGGTGGCAACATTTGCATCAATTTCATGAAATTGAAGCCTCTCTCTCTCTCTCTCTCTCTCCCCTCAGCGTCTAAAGAATTAGTGTTGCATGAAATATAAGATATCACGTCTTCAAACATTTCCGTAACAAGTCAAGGAAAAAAAACAAAACCATGCTGACTGAGGATTTAAAAACTAACAACGAACGATGAACTGTGTTGCACATGACTGTGCAGGTGTTGGTGGCGACGACAGGGTTGCTCATCCTCCTGCTCTGGAGTGCTTTGCTGAGAAGACGACCAAATCTGCCCCCAGGGCCAACCGGGCTGCCGCTTGTGGGAAGCCTGCACTTGCTTGGCACCTTGCCTCACCGCAGCCTGGCCAAGCTGGCCAAGCAGTATGGCCCTCTCATGGCCATACGCCTGGGGCAAGCGCAGTACATCGTCGCATCGTCACCTGAAGTGGCCAAGGAGTTCCTCACGACACAGGACGCCAATTTCTGCGCCAGGCCCCCCATGCGCGCTGGCCAAGTCCTGTTTGGACCAGGTGAGCCTTGGGAATGAATTGAATGAACTCAATTGAATTGCACTTCACTTGCTCTGGCTGATGTACGTCGCTACTATGAGTCTAGAAAATGGGCCGGCGGTGCATGAATTCAGCAACGTACAGCAACGTCTGGAGCAACGTTTGAAAGCATGTTCCAAAACGTTGGTCCAAGAACGCTGCATGTTGGAAATAAAATTGCTGAAAGTATATCAGTTGCTAAACCCTCCAACTTCTACACAGTCAGGTGTATGTGTAGTGGGCCGGGTTTAATGTCCTCCTGTTCAGATAACTATTTGAACACTAAGGTAGTATGCTCTTAAAGCGACCATTCAAGAGCTGATTGAAAGCTAAACTCCTTGAAACTATTCAGGGAAGCTAAACTCCTTGAAACTATCTTCAGTTCATTTTAGTAGGAAGGAAAATGGAATTGGCATCTAATAATTAACCCAAGTCGTTTCATATTTTTGGACCTTTGTGGAATTAGTTACAAATTCTTGAAGTTGAAACGCAGTGGTCACTAAAAGCGATCACCTCTTGAAATGTACTTGGCTCGTACATTGAAGAAAACAAAATATAGCCTTATGTCATGATCGCTTTTAGAGCATGGGTCGCTTTTAGAGCAGACTACCTTACTTAAAGAAATGAAGTTGAGAAACACATATCAAGGAGATTCATAAAGTGCCCATTTAAGATTTGGAAATTAATTTGGGGAGATTTAAACTTCTTGAAATATAGATTTAAGTAAATATTTTTGGAAAGAAAATTAGACTAATTGGCATTAATTCAAGTTGTTTCATGTTTTCTGGAGCTTCATAGAATTGGTTATGAATTTTTGAAGTTGGAACGTAGTGGTCACTAAAATGTACATGTTTTGTACATTTCTGGTGCAATAAAAAAGAGAAATGTACAACAGGTGAACACTTCAGGAGGTGGACACTTTTAGAGCCCGAGCGCCACTCCGTGAACCTCCTTCCTTACTGGAGTCCTGTTGCTAGCTGTAAACTAGACCTCCTCCTTGGTAGCAGAAATGCAGAATACTAATACCTCAACATCGATCTCCCAGAGTCTGGGTCTCTTGTGAGATGAATGGTCCCAGGTACTACGGTATTGAGCGAGTTCGGATTGTTCAGTCAACCAACGTTAAACGTCGCGATTGAATGTAACACAAGAAACATTTTCAATGTTCCCTGTAGGCACTATAACAAAAATCCCCTCCTAGAATTTAGTTTTTTTTGGCCTTTTTTCAAGTACACAGGGAATGTAGCTCTCACAGGGAAATGTAGCTCTCACAGGGAAATGTGAGACAGGGAATTCTGTGCATTTTTCAGGGGGAAATTTGTGCATTTTTCAGTGATGTCCCCACCTCCAAATCTATTGAATTTGTGAAATTTAATATTTCAGAATGTAGATTTATGCCTCCAAAATCTAAGCTTAATGTAGATTTTAGCTTGCATAATCAATACAGTTCATAGATTTTGAAAGCTGAAATCTGAAGGAAATATAGATATTGAATTTCCAATCTTATTGATTTGTAAATTTCAGATTTGCACATTTCAAAATTTCTTAGATTGTATAAACTCTAGAGAAATGTTAGATTATAGTGAAATCAGTGGAATTCATTGCTTTGGAGATTACATAACAATTTACAAGTCTTATGTGTCCAACCTCACCGTACCTTGACAATTGATATGGGACAATTGCATCTTCTAAAATTTACCACATCTTAGGTGGAAACAACATTGAAATGTAAAATGTATACAAAGTCTACCAATTTGAATTTTACACGGGGAATTTGGAAAGAATTTATGAAATACTTGCAAAGAAAATCCATGGTTTTTTCTTGTACAGGAATTCTTTGAAGATCCCTCCATGGTGACATTAGAACACAGGGAAACATGAAAACTAGGAGAATCTTGCAGGAAAAAACTGCAGAATCTGCAGTGGGAGGGAATTCCAAGAAAGAAAGTCCGTTGTGTAAGTACGTTGCTAGCTAATGCAATTAAGCGTGTGAATGATGTATTTACATCCTTGGCCGGCATGGATTTCCAGACATCCTGTTTCAAAGCAACTCGGCGGAGTGGCGCCAGCTGAAGAAAATGTTCCATATGGGGCTCACGGGGAGCAAGCGCCTGGAAGCCACTCGCCATGTGCGCCAGGAAGAGGTGGCCCAACTGCTGCGCTCGCTGCCCGTCAACTGCGAATGCAATCTGCGCAAGCACCTCAGCGTGCTCGTCACCGGCATCATCTCCCGTGCGGTCGTCAACCGCAGTTTCAGTGCGCATTCCTTATCTGGAATCCATGATTTGTCGTCGCAGACGGAACGACTGCGGGAGATTCAATCCTTCCCAGGCATCATGAGCGCCATCTTCAAGGGCATCAGCGCGTTCTATCCCGCCGACTTCATTCCAGCCGTCAGGTGGGTGCTTGACTTTCAAGGGTTAGACAGTCGCTTCCGGGACACCAACAAGCGCATGGACGCCTTCGCCACGCAGATCGTCGCGGACCATCAAGAGCGGCGTGCGCGCGGTCCCGTAGAGGAGCACGAGACGGACATGCTGCACGTCCTGCTGGACGAAGTGGAAAACTATAACGCCCATGCGGGAAGAACGGGACCTCGAATCACCATGGCCCACGTCAAAGGCATCATGTGGGTACGTATGATAATTCAACTCTGCATGACCAAAACTTCCATTGCTTCTCAATTGCAAGTCTGTGAATTGAAATGCATGTACGCCGGCTGGACAAGACACATGCAGTCAGGCCTGAAACCAAGTGAACGTACGTTCTGTAGTGGAAAAATATATCGCAGATAATTAAATATATTGGTGCCTAGTCCTGGGTACAATCCATGCATTTTCCAATCTGTTCACCTTGTAAGGCTTGCATTTGTCATCTCCCACTTTTGATACTGTGGTATCAGGGTCTGCACCAGTGAGCAAGGAATTGCTTGTCAATAGTAGTTCATTTGATATCCTGCAAACCAGTTCTCCCGCGGTTGTTTCAATTACTAGTGAAGAAGTTGTGTGATCCATAAACAGACGAAATTAACGTGTTACAAGTCAGAGAGTCACAGGTAATTGCTAAGAATCTTGGGAGCCAAACGAAACGAGTACGGATTTCAGTGGTTGTATTCTGAAAATCCTTGCAATCTCCAAATGCTGCAAGTAGTGGCGAGCCTCACAATTCGGTCTGTGTTATGATAGTAGTTAAATGATGATATATTTCAAGACCAATTGAGATCTAGCTCTCGGTCGAGGACAATCCACAGGCATCGTAGCAATGGCAATTACAGCACCTGCTTGTACTGTTCTGTACAGGATGCTTTTTCCGGGGGCACGGACACCATTCTGTTTTCCAGTGAGTGGATTATGTCCGAAGTGGTGAGCAACCCGAGCGTGCAAGCCGCCGCGCAAGCCGAGTTGGACCGCGAGGTAGGGCGACAGCGTCGCGTGGAAGAGGCGGATCTGCCGAATCTGTGCTATATCCAGGCGGTGGTGAAGGAGGGCTTGCGACTGCATCCAATAGCGCCGCTGATGGCGCCGCACCAATCCCTCCACGCCACCAAAGCCTTTGGCTACGACATCCCAGCGAACACGCGCTTGTTCGTCAACGTGTGGGCCATTTCACGCGATCCCGCCGTGTGGTTGGATCCTTTGCAATTTCAGCCGGAGCGTTGGCTGGGGCAGGACAAGGCTGGAAGGGACCGTGCTGCTGCACAATACGAGTATTTGGCGTTCGGGGCTGGGCGGCGCATGTGCCCGGGCATGGCAATGGGGATGGTGACACTGGAGTATTGCATGGCCAGCCTGCTGCAGGCGTTCGAGTGGTCCGTCACAGCGGATCCGGGTAGGGCGGAAGGACCCGGAATGGGCGTGCCACGCGCGGTGCCGTTGCGCGTCACAGCCAGCCCGCGACTGTTGGCGCAGGTGATGGACAGCTAGCGAGCTGATGAATTAATCGACGTACTAGGATAGCCGGACCTACCATCAAGCACTTAAGATTTTGAAGCACCGTAACTTAACCATACAAATTCCAAAATCAATAAATTTTGTTTCATAGTGGAAATGGAGGAGTTGGCTTCAAAACCTCAATCATGATGTTCAATAATTAAATTGTATTTTTACTACAATAATGATAATATTTACCTATTGTATTTAGAAAATAAAAATGTATGTTGGACCTCTATCATCAGTTGTACACCCTTACCTCTTGTCATTTTACACCCGAGCTATATAGGAAACCCACACCTATTTTTGACCCCTTTCTATAATCAATCCCAATAAATTCTTGCCTACAATGTGCAACTTCTATTCATGAATGCCAACAAGTCGCATTTAGGTACTAACATCTATTTTTAACACCTTGAAATCTCATAGTTATTTATATGATGTCCAAAAAGTATAAAAGAAGGAAATCTAGAAGGGCAATTGCATGCTAGCACTCCCCCTTTGAAGAGGAGTTGTGTTGAAATTTCCTATATGAAAAATTCTCTTTGTGTAAAATATTTGACCTTTGTTAGAAGTTTGTATAATTATTTAAGTACATTGCTTTTGATAATTGAAATCTAAATTGTGTAGTTTTATAGTTTAAATCCAAAGTGTGAGAAATAAAAATCCAATAAATCCAATAAAAAAATTCCAATGAATATAAATTTAGTGGGATGTTGATAACCAATACTATTTGGAGTTGGAATTGGAGTTGACCCTTGGCCTAAGAGAACTTGGAAAGAGGGGAATGTTGATTTTAGTTTTCAAGGATAAAATAAATGATTATTTCAAAGAATTTAGACATCATCATTTTCATTTTTGCAACGTGATTTTTCCTTTTCTTTCCATTTTAATCCTAATATGAACTTATTTATAATCCTGCACAAAATCTATGAAGCACCTAGTGACCAAGTTAGTCACATTGTTTCAGAAGAATAGACCAATAATGTATTTTCAATACATTTGGATGTACTTCATCTATTTTTGTATCCATGCAATGGAGTCATGCTCTTTCAAGGGTTAAAGCTTAAATTTTTTATTCTAAATACAACCAATTAGATCCACCTATTTTGAATCTAATTCCTTAACAACACAATATTCACAATCTTGAAGCCTACATTTTAACCCTGAAACAACCATTGAAGATACAAAAGTGTTCAATGGATGAGTTTCTTTGCTATTGTAGAAACATAGAATGTATCTATTGCCCCCAAAACTGAATCATATTTGAGTGAGTGCCTATCACCGAGGCGGTGTCCTTCTAGAATTAATCTTTAATTGTAGACAATGACGTTTGACGTCCAATGGATGACAAAAAATCCTTTTAGTAAGACAGAAGTGCAACTATTCATCCTCGTAATTTTGTTGTGAAAAGGCGAGGTAGTAAGGTAGTATGCTGTAAAAGTGCCCATCCTCTTCAAATGGATCCTATATTTAGGTATGAAATGAACTTCAAGTGGTCTTAAAATGGATATGTGACAGACTTTTACTGGACTAAAGATAAAGTGAGAACAACTTAAAGTGTGTTAAAGATTGCTTTAAAGTTTAAATGTGGATGGTTAAAGCATGTGGTTAGGTTCATTTTTAAATTTAGTGAGTAGGTGAACATTTATGTATTTAAACAAGCCAACTACTTTATTTGGAGAATGCAAAATCTGAAACTTTGATTGGATATAAGTATGGTCGCTTTAAGGACCCTTGCTTGTTACTTATTGCAAATCCCCATGCTTATTCGTGGTTTCTTCATCTCCCTTGATAGGCCGCATGTGTGCTGATATTTGCCAGACCTACTGTCATAAATAGGTGTCTAAACCAAAAACTTTGAAAAATCATAACTAATTCAATATTGCTTGGAAAATTATGAAACTACTTGTGTTAGATGCCGCATCCATTTATCTTTCTCTGTAAAATAAGTAAAAAATCTTAAGGTCTACAGAAGCCTGTGAAAAAGGTGTAACAGCCCGTAAATGGTCCCTGTTAGAGCATCCTACCTTAGTCTGATTTCTAATGAGTGCTTTTGCAATTTTGTAAATGAATGATTCACACGGTCACCAGTCCGTCCTCCAAGGGTTAAGTACATTAGAAGAAGAAGATTACTTCGAAGTGACCTACGAGGAAACGATGCGTAAGCTTGCTGTCGGTCATACTGTTTGACGGTCGCCTTCATTGTAGCATTTGATCAAATGTGTCAAGCCGTTGGGCACTCAGTGAACTTGGCGACGTCAGGGGAGCAATTCAGTTAACGATTCTGTGAGCCTGGCACTTGCACCATCGATCCAACTGACGTGAATACAACCTAGAATTTCAAATTCACGCCCTCATCAACCCACAAAGCTCCGCTGGTTTGAGGTACGGTGAACACTGCAACAAGCAGCATCTGCCTGCGAAACCGCTTCTGTTGGAGACTCAATTAGTGGGATTGGCGATGGCGAACAATCAACAGCAACAAGCCGCACAACTAGATACGGAATCGCTGCGGCTGTGGTTCCAGTCTGTCGACACTGACAACTCCGATTCCATCAACGCGGATGAACTTCAGGTGTGTGGATTTTGGGTTGCCCGTGAAGTTGTGAATTAGGTTTTCCTCCTCTTCTGGGTTACTTAATTTCAAAATGGAATTGAATCTTGATGACTAGATGAAGACAGATTATGGTGTCAGACAGCGTGACTTTGACTACGAGATTATTTTCCTTCTTCTTTTGCATTGTGAACCCTGAATTCTTGTCAGACGAATTTGCCTTCATGCAGAGTTTTGGTGTCTTGTTTTAGAATCACGCTCTTATTCCTTTTTGCTCGATTCTGAGCCTTGAATTCCAATAGTAGTCGTCTCTTGGAGTTTCGAAGTCTTGTTTGAGGATCGCCTCTTATTGCGGAACTAAGGTGGATGATTGACATAGCCTGGTCTTAGTGTCTCTCAAGTGAGCTGTTAAAAGTGGATTCTCCATCAATATGAAATCTGGGTAGAATTTGGTTCATTTGAGTAGAGTTTGGAGTTTCATCCTCTCCTTTCTGGGTTACAAAGCAGATTGGACAATACTCTATTTCTTTGGAGAGGTTCGTAATTGAATTCACATTTGGATTTGCAAGGTGACAATTAGTTTATTGGGCTACATCTCATGTTTTGTTTCCTAGACAATTTTAACATTAGGATGATGTTGATGATCTCATTATCGACTTCTGAATTTTTTATGTTTCTTAGTATACCTCCAACGTTTGAATTGATTAAAAAATCACGTTTGTAGGTGTTCAACTAGTCTACAATGGTAGTATGTACTCCGTTGAATGAACAAATTCACTTGTTCCTACGAGGCCAAAGTAAAAGCACAAGTAAAGATAAAACTAGGGATGGATTTAAACGATTTCTTTATTGTCTTTTGCAGTTTGCAAGTGAGCATTGTGTCCTGTGATTTGGGCATGGACATTCTGAAGCTGAATTGTTCTGAAGCAGCGAATTTTTGAACAAATGTGATGACCGTAGTCCAGTCCAGCCTTCCGGAATTCTGTATCAGCAGTTTCTTCTAGACTGAATTCGCATTTGCCTTCTTTGGGTGTGTACAGGTAGCATTGCAAGCTTCGAATTTAATGTTTCCGAAATCAATTGTGGCACAGATGATCAGGTAGCCAATTTCCACATGAGGACATCCAATAGTAGGTACAGGTTAATGTATGTGGAATTAGCAGGTTCGTGGGATTATTGCGCTGCTGCTGTAAGCACTGTGAATTGTAACATTTTCTTATAGAAACTCTGCTACTGTCCTCTTCGAGTGCAGCATTTCCTCAGAAAGCAGTGATACGACTAAATTACATCCTCGGCATGAGTTTTGCATTAGTGGTTGTCAAATTTTTGTAAGAATAAATCTTTGTTGGTGAAAATATAATCTGGTGTCCAACAAGTATCCAATCAGGAGCCAAGTTCATTTCTGGAGAGTTGACACCACCTGCTTAGTGAATCCCACAAATTTTCTAGAACTCTAGGGAAGGGAATTTGGAGATTGATTGAACAGCATAATTGAGTTACCCAAGAAGTAGGATAGTAGAAATAATTCAGAATTATTGCGACCACCAATCCCAACCCTTCACAACCCTTCCTTTTTGCTACTCCCAAAGTGTAGGAAGACATAATCCTAACACCGGTGAAGACATGTACCAATTATTTTTACTGACTCCAACTTGTTCCAACGCCATTAGCTCACGGTTGTCTTGTTCACTTTCTGCACAGGATGTACGATGCTGATCAAAATGGTGCTATGTCCTTTGAAGGTACGGATCATGTGCTTTTATAGTCTTCTTCTAGCTAACAAGCAGACAATAATTTAGGAGATTCACTAAGAAGATTCAGACTACACCTAATGACTGACTGTTTGAAATGCAGAATTCACTAGTCTTCACAATTTTCTCAATACGGTGCGTGTGGACATCTCCTGGTTCCTCCATGTGCTTTTGTTAGTCTGGTTCTAGTCTTTGAAGCGTCTCATCTAGTTAAATTACTCCAAGAATTGACAGTCTTTCAATTAAAATTGGGAGTGCCCACTTTTAGTTCTTTCAAAAAGACTGGATACTGGAACTTTTCATAACATGTGACTTTTTTGGACGTGCAGGTGCACTCTGCATTTTCAGATGCTGCAAGGTATTGGATTCACTTGGTGGTTTGTTATTTCAAGGGTGGCATTTGCAAAAGTATAACTCGTTACTGAGGTCAAGCATGTCTTTGATTTCTGAGTAGGAAATTGTGCTTGGGTTTGCAGGAATCAACAATCTATTTCTTTGAATGAGGTCTATATGGTACGTGTCTCCCAGTTTGCAATTATGGTTTCACAGCTCTTTGGACTTAACTCCATGCGACCATTAATCAATCTCTTAAAAACTTGGTATGGCAGCTTGTACCATGGTGAAAGATTGTATGTGCGGCTTGTGATGTTCGTCTCCTTGGCATGTACTTGATATTGTATTGACAGAAATGGAGTTAACATTAATCTTCCATTAATAACTAATAGGGATCTTCTGAGATGAATTGTATGTGCAGGCATTACATCAAGCAGGTTTTTCGCTGGACCAGCCATCATTCCTCACGACTTGCCAGGTATAGCATTTGAGATAAATTTTTCTTCGTAGAGTTGATGTTCGTTGACATATTATTCATGAGTTGAGAGATAGACGACTTGCAGATGATGTATTCCTACACACGGGATCTCCCATCTGCCTTTAAAAAATTTCTTCTCTGTCAAGGCCAACCTCACATCCTGGTCCAAGATGTTGTTACTTTTTTCCACCCGCAGAACACTTTTTAAAGTAAACATTTTAGAGTAATTCAAATTTTCTATGTTTCAGAACTAACATGTTTATTCCATCTTGTTCATCATTATGAAATCACTCATCTTTTAGTAAATTTTGACTGTTTCTAGAATTTCTAGACACTATTAGAGGCAAATTGATCATGGGGAGGCAAGATATGCAAGAGTCTTCCCCGGAAGCCTCCCTATGATCACCTCCTTGTGCTACTTGCAAGGTGCTAATGTTACAGTCTAAATATTTAGATTACAACCTTCCATCATGATTGGGGAAGTCTTTCCGTGCTTGAACTTAGTTGCCATCTATTTATCATTGGCGTCTAAACTTTTATCAAAAATATGGGTGTCTGGGCATGGGGTTTCAGAGTTTCGACCCCAGGCGATCAGGGACGTTTGAAGAGAATGATTTCATCTCCATATGTATCTTTCTGCAATCTGCGAAGTATGCTTGAATTTCACCCTTCCTAACCTTGTTCTTGTTAGTAACTCTTTCTATGATATAACACTAATGCAATGATGTCATCATTGCACTAGGAGAAACATACCCCTGGAGGTATTCGAGAAAACCTAGTTGCATCGAACTTGCCAATCGTAACACCATTTAAGGCAATTTCTAATTTGAACCCTTTCAATTGTAATGTGGTTGGGATTTCTAGATACCTTTACGGGCGGTTTTTTTGACTGGTTTGGTGTTTTAGTGACTTTTTGTTTGACTCGAGCAATAATTATGTCTTTCCATGAAGACTTTTCAATTGCAGGGTTTTACTTTTGAATTTGAGGTCTGGGAATAACAACTCAAGTTATCATTACTGCAGTACCATCCACATGGTGCAGGCCATCATAATTCCATCTTTAGAAAAGGTTAACCGAGATGAAACACAATTCATTTATACGTGTTATGGACTTTCACTACTGAATATGGTGCA
This sequence comes from Antitrichia curtipendula, assembly GCA_951230915.1. Lineage (NCBI taxonomy): Eukaryota > Viridiplantae > Streptophyta > Bryopsida > Hypnales > Leucodontaceae > Antitrichia > Antitrichia curtipendula. The sequence goes on along the minus strand of OX579634.1, from coordinate 53,401,781 downwards.
ATCTGTTTCAGGAATCTGTTCACTGCGTTTGATACCGCCCGGCAAGGCCGCATCAGCTTGGACTTCAATCAATTTATTTATTGTGGTATGATCTTACTTACTACTGTATGTTGCTAACTGCCACATTCTCGCCTATTACCTTCATGTTTTACTATGCTGTTTTGTGACCTCTGTAATGTCACACCAGGAATTGCAAAGTGAACATGATAATATGGAGTTCTTTGCATGTATAAAAACAGTACTTGGGGTAACTGGAATCACTACGTGTTTCTAGAAACACTTGTAAAGCTCCTTATTATCACAATTTGCACCCACTTGTAATATAACAGAGTGTGAGTGAAAGTACAGAGTGAATTTTGAACTGCGTACATCCATCTTCTAGGATTAGGTGAGAGAGCAGACAATATGGTATCAGAGGTGATAGTAGAGAGGGGGATTACCATTCTTACAGTCTCTCACTGCGTGCAGCTGCCAACTTGCGTATTTGAGGCGAATCTCCTTTCAAGGTGCAGGTACTGAGGTTTAGAAGAGTTGAACCAGCTTCAAGGGAGATCCGTTTGTTCTGTGGCGTTCTGGGAATTCTCTCATCTTCATGATTACCAGTAGTTCATGTAATGATAAAGGAGTTTTACTCGAATGGGACCATGTGATAGCCATTTTGAATATGCATTTGAAATTGTACTGCAAGCAGCAAAATTATATCATGTCAAAGCTGGAAAACAAGGTGAGTGGATATTCATGGGTAGTCATGAAATTGTCACAATTATGTTATGTTTCATTGACAGATAACTTTCTTAATAGTATTAATCCATTCTTTAGTGTAGCTTATAGTTTCTATCTGCTTAAGGGTAAGATACTCCACCTAAAGCTTCTGACTGTGGGAAATATTTTGATTTGTTTGATTTTCGAAAGATGCAACTAAGTCAAATGCATATTTGCAAATTCTTGCCTTTAGAGGAGAAAGAAGAAAAAGAAAATGTAGAAGTTGATTCAAAGTCGGGTAGCATATGAAAAATTCCTTCTCAACCTCTGAAATTTGGTATATATGTAACTAGTAATATATAGGATGGAATTGTCAAAAACAAAAATTCATGTGTAGGATAAGAAACTCAATTTAGACCATAAAATCAATTGACCTTGCCCAAATCTATGTGTAAAACAAGAATCTCACTCTAGGACATAAAGTTTATTGACCTTATTAGGTAGGGTCGAAAGAAAACTTTTTCTTCTAACTTCAAATGCTATAATCTTTTGATTTGCAAAGCCAAAGTTTCTGAAATTTTCCCACACATATCCACATTAGTGCCTTCGTCTTTTATGAATGAATTGGGCTTTAGGGTGTTTGGGGCTCTTTTCTTCAAAGTGCAACAATTCATTATTTCTTTATGTGATATCCAATAGACACATTTTAGTACATTGTTGGTAAGGTAGGAAGTTCTAAAAGCAGTTAGGCTCTAAAATCGCCCACCTCATCAATGGTATGTTATTTGTGCATGTTGCTTTTTCATTGTACCTAAAATGTGCAAACAATGTACATTTGAGGAGGTGGGTGATTTTAGAGCCCTATGCCATTTCAAATTCAAAAATTCATAACTAATTACTGAGAGCTCTAAAAAATATGAAACAACTTGGATTAGATGCCAATTCCATTTGTCTTTTGAGGAAAAAAATTTCAAGAAGTTTCACCTCCTAAATTTCAGATTTCAGCTCTTGGATGGGTGCTTTATGGACCTCCTACCTTATCGTGTCAATAGTAGGACAAATATTCTCCAAATGTTTCTATTCAAATAATCGAAACCAATCAAAATAGCTAATAATCAATCCGAAATGGCCTAAAACAATCAAAACAACTATTAATCAATCCGAAATGACCTAAAACGCCCCTAGGTGATGGCCACATGATACAAACTTCCGATGGAATTCCCGAGGTTCCCAATTCAACTCCCCATGTTGACGCTGTTCATATATATATGGGGGCTCTTCATGCTAGCACATGATGAGGGGGGTGTTTGTTTCTCCTCTTGTTCCTTACGGGGATACCCAAGGTGTGTAATTCTCAGGCTTATTACGTTAGGTTGTGTCGTGTAAGTCCAGCTACGGCCCTTGAAGGCCCTATGTTTCAAAACAAACAAACGAAACGTAAGGGGTGTGACAGTATCAACACTACTAAATAGTGGATGTACCCATTTTCAAGTGAGGATTCTGCCCCATGAGGAGTTGAGGACATGTGCAATACCGAGTAAACAACAACTGGAGCAATTTGAGAAGCCCAACACCAAGTCCGTGATTTTTCAGAAGTGTTTGAAAATCGAATTAATGAATTAAATAATCTTTTGCATGGCACCGTATATCTTTCGAGATATTGAGTTGCCGAGTAGTAATGGTATCAGATCATCTCTTGCTCCGTTCTTGGCAATTGCCAAGCAATGATCTCTTCCTGTCTGTTACATACTGTGCTGTACACTGACTGCTTACTGTGAACTTCCAATTCGTGTGAAACGTATTCTACATTCAATTCGGGGTAAGAGATTTACCGCCCTCGACACTAAATCCTACATCCGGGCCGCCAGTCCTGCAATTCAAGGAACTGACAATGATATACGCTGAAAGGAGAGCTCCAGACGTTCTCAATAAGTAAATTGGCCTTGCAGCCACAGTTGTCAATTGACCGCTGTGAAGTGCCCAAAGAATAATAAAGTAAGTAAGCTTCTAGTGATGGAGGCGTTCATGTGCTCGCCGCAGAGAAAGAGGCCGCCGAATCAACTTATGCCAACCGGTCCCAGTTGCATCAATTGATGTCTGGGTGCCAACGAGTTCATCATTCGATGTTTGAGGTTCAAACTGTTGCCGGAGGTTTTGAAGATTAACCAGGGGCACCATTGTGGGACGACCGTGTGCACACTGCAGTGTTAAAAGACAGCAGAAAAGAACTGTTAAGACAAAGAAAAGGAGACAACTTTTGAAATACTACAAATCCTGAATAAAGAAAGGGTTTTAGTGAAATTAGAATTTTTCAAGAAAAATAATCCTCTCCATGATGCAAGGGGATGTCTCCCCATATTCAAAAACTCACAATGATCATACAAAGGCCTCCCCAAAGTACCAGGAGGAAGCTCTGTAGTATCATTGTGAGTTCGTGACTACAAGAAAACCTGCCCGTGAATGGTAAAGAAGATTGTTTTTATAATGTTGTCAAAAAGTTTCTGCAACAATCTAATTTCACTATAAACCTTGTCAAAATATTCCTTTAAGTGAACATGCTTGACACACTTCTTCAAATATTGAAAACGTCGGGAAACATTTACAATGGACAATTGAAGCCGGAGTAGGTTCACAAACGATGGAATGAAGAGGATGTTTTTACGAAATCTCCTGAGAAAGTAGAATTTATATATAAGCAACCAAACATTAGTTGACTATGAATGACGAGGTCAAACCTGAAAGCAGAGTGATGTGCGCTTGAGATGGCTGACAAGCTGCCGACATTCCGCAGGCAACAACGGGTCTCCAAACATAATTGCACCTGGCGGTATTGCACCAATTAGGAAACTGATATGTTAAGCCTCACAACCGGATCTAAACTCATCTCCTACACGACTAACTCTGAAGTGCCCAAATGGCTAAAAGCAGCCGATAATCCGAAGGTTCAAAAATGTACCAAAAGAAGGCAAAAATCACAAAGTACATCTATCAACAGTAGAAATTTGTTTTGAAATGTACTATGATCAACTGCTAGTTTCTGAAGTGAACTTCACTTTGGATTGAGCACTTGGGGTTAAAGAGAAGTTCCCCAAATTGTTATCACCCCATATGATCAACATACCTCGACATGACTTGTAATTCAACACCCTGACTACTGCTGGGGGAGGTACAGAAGCCCCCTGCGTTGCTCCAAGCTGCAACACAATAAATCGTGTATTGGTCAATCAATATAGACAATGTGCATGATGAAATTAAGCATGCGAATTAAATAGGCAAGTCTCAGTATTATGAGAGAGGACAGGATCATTTGGTCCGAACCTGCTGAAGATATTCTTCCAGATCAATTGCTGTCAAGTTCACTCCTAAGATGCACGGAACCTGCGCATTCAGTCAAACTCTTAAATACAGCCACAAAGCACCAACAACTACAGATAAAGCAGAACATAATAATATCATGAAATAGTCTGAAAAGGGATTGGGTGAAAAATAAAACATACTGCAGTGAGTTGAAGGTTGCAAGTTGTGCTCTTCCGTAATCTAGTTAAGCAACAACACATGTTGGCCATTAGTTCACACCATCACATCACATAAATTTGAAGACGTGGATAAACTTTGAGATTAACTGCAAGCCCTTTGAGGACATATACATTTTGAATACGACCTCGTAATTTTTGAATACGACCTCGTACATAGTACGAATTTTCTCTCATGCAGAGAATACAAGTGTACAACGTTTGCAGAGCGCTCACAAATTCCTGTCGACACTCTGAGCATCACAACCTGGATGGAAACGCCAACCCCAATCCTCAATCTGCTTTCGATAAGCATGCAATGTTTGCTGCTCCCCAATGCCTAGTGCCTGCAAAATGATGTTAAAGTCAAACGACCAGTTCTGAAAAGCACATTACCATATGATAATAACTCAAATGTAGATTCAAAGTGTTCAAAAGTGCACCTACCAGATCATGTTTGACATTCAAAATTGCGCTGCACTGCTTTTTCCCTGCAGCTAGCACCTACAAATTGCATTACAAACAACTTAATTTATAAACTCTGCCCTACGTACGCTCTGCTCAACCGAATACCAAAATAGAGGATCATTGCAAAATAGACCAGTATATTCCTCAAATAGACAAGCTCCAAAAGAGTCCTACTTGCGCTCGAAACTCCTCCAGTCGGACACGCTCATCTGCTGCATGCTGAGAGCAATCCACCAAGAGCTAACACGTTATCGAACAATCACATTCTCTGGACTAAAAAGAAAATAAAAACCACCTGAAGTAAAGAAGGTCAACAAGCAGACTATTCAAGACATACGACATCCTTAAGGAAGAAATGCTGTACGTTACACTCATTAAATCTTAAACAACACTGAAAAATAACCCGGCTTTCATCGAGAGACCAACAACAGACTTTTCAAGTCATAAGAAACCCTTTAAGCAAGAAACGCTGTAAGTTACATTCATTCTTATCTTAAACAACTGGCCTAACTTGTCATCGAGAGATCAATGACATCTGTTACCAGAAACACAGTAAAGGAGATAACAAGGATACCCAAATTGCGTACCATGTTGAGGACTTCTAATGTGATCCATGTTAGAACATGATCTCTTTCCCAATGCCAGAATCAAAATTGCTCAAATCCCTCTCAGATGGATGAAGTCACGAACCTGGTCAACCAGAAGTAGGACACTTTGAGAAACAATTGCAATAAACTTGGTGTCCACCTGCTGGAGAACACGAGCATGTTGCAGGCTCTCCTTAGTGACCATATCGGGTTGCAGATATTTGTTGCAGGATTCCAGTATACCAGCAGACACATCTAGTATGTCATTAACACTTGCTCGCATGCAAGGATTTGACCAAACCTGTCACAAGACATCAGTCCCATTTCAATAACCGAATAGACAATTCCTTAGACGCCAAAAAACTCAGTCGTATAACGAACTCCAAAAACATCACCTTGTACAAAGAAGCCACGGGTGCTAGATCCTCGTCACTGGACCGGTACTTGGAGAGGGACAAATCATGCTCAGATGCTTCCACAAGAGAAGTGCAAGTCCACTCTGCTGAATGACAAAAATAAGAGTAGAAACAAATAGAGTTAGTAATGTACGTGATTTTTTTATCACCCTCGAAACTCGACTGGATAAAAAAGGTGTACCGGAGTCTTAGGGTTGCATTGAATCGCCCAAATCGAATCAGCGTGAAATAAGATATCCCACACTTTGATTAGTACAAAAGTCGTTTTTAATTTGTTTTGCCTCGTTTTGTTCAACATTCAATGTTTGCACTAGTCCAAGTAGCAAGAATGAGCATGAAAAGGTGGCGCTTACACAGCTCCTATGCTAAAACTATTTTAAGATAATATGATTTCAAGCTGCCTCTTTGAGGTGGATTAGAAACTCGTTGTCTCAAATGCATCATAAGTGCAGTGAATTATTTAGAGCCTGTTATCTCACACTAGTTGCACACGATGTTGTTCAAATTTCAGGCTTGATATTTCAACTTACTGCTTCGACCTGTGCAATCTGAAGTGACCCTCAGAACCCAGACTCTCTTCTCAGAAGGTCCATAATGAGAAAAAATTTCACCTTGCAAATTAGAATGTCCCCCTGGTATAGCATTATCGACCTCGTCCAAGCTGATTACTCTCTGTCTATCCGCTTCCTGCCCCTTGCTCACCTCGGCCAAAGGATTCGTCATACAATCAAAGAGAGACTCACCTGTACAGTTCAAAGCCGAAGCATATACATCGCAACAGTAGACGTCAGAAGCAACCGAAGTGGTATTGACAACCAGATAGGTAAAACGAAATCATCTATTAATCCTTTCACCACCCTGCAAGAAAGTAATTATACCTGTTACAACCAGGTCTTGGCGAAGTTTTGGAGCACAATCGTCCGGTTGGCTCAAGGGCTTTTCAAGTCTGTCAGACCACCTATGCAGATCACTATGAAATTCAGCCTCTTCAATGTCTGAACAGGACTCTGTGGTCATCTCTTCTTCTGCATTCGGCCCATTTATGTCTATTTCATTCCATGAACTTGATGGTAACATCAACAGGTTCATTGAGGATGTAACGGCAGGAAGCGTCCAATCACTCATCTCTCCTTCCAACAAAGATACCATTGAATCTGAATCTCTATCCGGTGAAATCCATGGTTCCCTTGCCCTCAAAGGTCGAGGGTTCATTGCCCCAAAGATATCATTTGAGTCATAGCCTAAGCAACGGAATGCAGGTGGTAGTTCACCGTAATCAGATTTCGGGGAGCTCACTTCAATTGCAAAACCATCAACCCCGTGAGAGGCATTGAATCGGCTGTCCCAGCTTCCCTCACTCAAAACTGGTGATGAAGGCATTGAAATGGCTTGCAAATGTGGGCTACGTAGACACAGCATATCTGGAGAAGTGCAATCCGGTAATGAATGTATGTTCTGAATGTCCATTAGTAGAGGGGTCCTTATGACTGGATCAAGCCAGACAACTTCTTCCTTCACAAGACCAGGCTTAGCCAATCGTCCCCATGCCGAAGTGTAAGAAGTCCCAATTCCAAGATCACCTCTCGAGTAATAGCTGTCATCCCTTTCTCCTCCAGTACAATCGCTTACATCCAGAGTGCTACCGTTCCTGAGATTCTTACAGCCTAGCCGTGTCATCGATTCCGAATCAACTTGCAATGAACGTGCGCTGATTTCTTCATCAACTTTTTCAGTGCGAGCACGCTTACTCTTCAACTTGGCTTCTAAGTATGAATCGCTGAAACAGTCACTTCTACACAAAGATTTTCGCTTCCCACTTGACTGGAATGCTGTTTCCACATTAGTACACACCACATTAATTAAAAGACCATTCTATACAAAAGCCAGAATAATGATCTCGTCGTCGATCAAATCCACACAATTAAACATCTCAAATGATCCCGTATTAGATTCACAAACTCAATAACGGTAAATTAATGTTGATATAGTAGAACATTAGACCAATAGTAAGAAAATGATAAATTACCATCAAGTTAATGTTGATCAATATTTGCTAACAGTTTCCAGTATAACATCAAGTTAATGCCGAAGACACTAACGTCACTCGAAGATTAAGATAACACCGTATGCGATACACTAAAAACTTTGTCAATCTAATGAGAGGACAGGAAGAAATAACAGATCATAACCTAATTCTTTACAACACACCTTGTCTCTTCCCCTCTTCATCTCCCCAACTTGCCCGGAGCACATTTTCCAGGAACTTGAGAACAGGAGTCCAGTCCTGTTCATTGACGGTGCGAAATCAGCTGTGAGAACGCGACATATGTAACAATTAAACACCATAATTGCCAATGATGAGAACATCAAAGGAAGTTGAGGAAACCACCTTAAACTCCACATAAGTCTTCGTTGCCTCAAAAGTTATGTCGTACTCCGACAGATCACAGCTCAAGTGTAAGACAAAGGCAGGGTAAGCCTTTCTGTTCGAAGATGTGTCCAGCTTCTCCATCGTTTTTGGATCCAAACCATTGCAAATTCCCCAACGATTCAAGAGTTTATGAAGAGGAGTTTTGTGGACAAATCGACGATTGATATCTGTTCGGCTGATTAAGGATGAAAAAGCGCAGGGATACCATGCAAACTGGCAATCGAGAAAGACTATGAAAGGAGAATAGATACTACTATCATTCAAGTCCGTCGCAACTACCATTACAATGGCAGCAATTGGTAACCAAAATAATGCATTTATGCATTTCTTAACTACGGTAATATAGTTGGCATCCATGGATACACAAATATTGTATTCCCTGCAATGGAAAAATCAGAGTATCAGAACCACAAAAATCATCCACAATGCAGACAAAACTTCAAAATATAAGTTACAACGCCTTCCAAATACGGGGGGCTAGGGCTGGATCTGTAGGAACCTTGGAAGGGTTGTAGGCCTGGACACTGGAGAGGAAACCCGAAAGCCTAAGCGTTCCTTTAGCGAAGTCAACTTCTTTCAGTCCCTGACAAAGCTCGGAACCGAAAACATCTCTCAGCGTGCCGTACAAGGTTGTGTGACGGCGGATGCGCAACTCTTCCTGCATCCTAAATACAACGAACATCTATTCAGCATGTCCATAAATAGAGAGCGATTTAAGTGATTTGTAATGAGAGTTTTCTGAATGAAATTGGAGTCCTATCAATGGGGACTGAATTTGAAGCTAGTAGACGAAATTTCATGTTGTCAAACCCACCGATTGTATATACACATCAGAGAAGCGACCCAACATACCTCAACAAGTCTGTTAAGATGAAAGAAACATCCGAATGAGCAAGAGCCAAGCGCACAATCCGCTCCTTCACGGACTGCAGTAATTTTCGAGAGCTACAAGATCAAGACAGAATGACAGAAAACGTGAACAATGGTTTACTAAGTCAAGAAAGACACGAACTGTTTCAACTCTCATTTCCTTCTCATTTGAATAATTGTATTGATTAACTCCATGCACACTAGAAGAAAAAACCCAAAAGGTATCCTAGAATACTTAGTCACGTTAAACCCTGCCATTTGTAACGTGGCTCGGTTTCCTAGAACATCTCTGGGATTAGGTTATCAACTAGTGGTCATAAATGAAAAGCATCTTCACACAAAAAAGGAAAAATCCTCATCACAATGAGTGGCACCTCTGCGGCAAAAGTAAGAACTGACCTGGAATGAAAGAGCCTTCTTCGAACGGGCTGATTGTAGTAAATATCTCGCATTGTAACTAGAAACAAATCAGTACAATAAGCTCAGCTCAGAGAACGATCGGAAGAAACCAGCACACAAAGACCACGTACACTCTCATCATCGGGAGCTTCCCTTGCAAATTCTCTGCATCTCCTCGGAAAGGCATGAATAGAAAAGGAATGAGCTAGAGCAGAAAACATGAAGAGATGGCAACTGCAATGTAACAGGTACATTATCCGCTGCAGATTCTACCCTAGTAGAAAACTCACCCCAAGAGGTACTCCAGAAAAACTAGCAGGGCGTAATAATTAGCAGGGTTTACGATAGAAACTAACGTAAATGGAATTAAAATTGGCAGGGTTTAAGGCAGAGAGGTCTTGAGGGTGGGGGTGGGGGGTTCTCCTAGACCAGCATCACTTGCAAAGGACTCACAAAAACAAACAACAAAGAAAGGAGGCATGACAAACCTGTTGTGCCCCTAGCTCCTTTGTGACTGGAAAGCCCCAGAGAAATGGTGTTGCCACCCTGTCAATCACGGAAGATCCACAGGACTAATGAAATCCAGGACCGTAACAATAACAATTGGAACAACGGTGCTCATAATCCAAGTTTTCGTGAAGGGTATCGGGCATTGCAGAAGCCCAGACAGAGCACCAAAACATAAAACTAATGTAAGCTACACTGAAAACACTCAGAGAAGCTAACCTGCATGATTTTGCAGTACGTATGAGGACAGCCTTGCACTCGAGAGGTAATTTCTAGAATCGACATGTCCGCAAGCGAACTGAGAGCCTCTCCACGGAACCCCAACGTCGGAACTCCCGCTTCCAAATCATCCAGCGTCCGCAGCTTCGAAGTGGCTACACTTCAAACACATGATGGTCGTGATTACGGCAGTAGAGTCACGGGGCTTCCAAAATACGGAGCACCGAATTCATTGAGCTTGAGATAACGAAATGAATGCATCATGCCACAAACTTCCCAATTCCAACCAGCATATTCATTATAATGATTTCTAATGAATGGGGATATTCAATCAAGCATTACCATGCCTCAAACCAACGAGTTCCAAATCATCTCGAGACATTCCGTGCCCTGCACCCATCCATTCACAAACCGCTATCAATCAATAATCTCTTAGCATTAGAGTTGATGAATTGCACCAACAACCTCCAAAACATGAACGAACAGAAGGTGGTGCTGCTACTGTTGCTGCTGTGAAATTTGAAATTGCCTCCATAAAGTGAAATGCGCGACAATCTGAATTGCAGAGCCTAGATTATTCAACTGGTGATCCTCACCATCGTCTTCCACTTTCACACACGCCCCGCCTCTATCAAATTGGACATGCACCTACAAACCCACACACGGAAACTATTACGCCACCGAATTCCACGTTAGCCCGTGCCGCACACCGTCAACGACCGGAGATTTTGGTAATAAATTTGAAATTCTATTCATTATGTCGAAGTCGATCTAAATTAGGGTTTGATCACACCAAGCCCTACGAAACAATAGCGCAGAATCATTAAAAGCAGGGAGGGCACACCAGGGTAGCGCCCGCGTCCAAGCTGTTGCACACTAGCTCCTCCACCGCTTGCTCGAAGCCTGTCACAACGGTGTGGGATCGCAACTGACTGGCCACCGCCCTCGAGAGACGCCCAATCCGCGATGCCATCCCGTATTCCTCTTCAAAAAATCCTCAAAGGATCCTCGTTTCATCCCGCACCATCGTCACGATCACCTGCAGCCCTTCCCAATGCTTCGACTCTGACCATAGCCATCGCGAGAGCCGCACCCACGAGAACAAAAACATCAACTCAATCATGCGAACTACCACACCGTCACCACTAGAAAGGAAGCAACAGCAGCAGCAACAGCAGCAATGGCAGCAACGGCAGTAGTTCTCGATTTCCTAACTAATTCTGCACCAACACAAGTCACTCACTGACGCCATAGCTGAAGCTGCATCGACGGTGAGACGGATCGACAAGAGCTTTGGATGCAATGCCGCACACAATTCATGGACACAGGAAATTGGTTGCAATTACTGGAATTTGAACTTCGAAACTCAAAGAGCGGGGCTGGGGGTGCCAGCGAAAACCTGCCGGGTATACTAGGTCATATGCCATGGACATGAGTCACGTGACATCTGTATTGATAACCTGTCTAGCTCCAGGAAACTTTCCATAAAGTTCCCTTTGTGCAGGGTCTCTCCAGGACTCACGATTTGGGAAAAATCATTATAAAGTACTATTTGGAAGAATATTTTGGAATTGATTTAGGAATAAAAGTTGTAGATTTTGAATTTTAGATTCCATCTATATGGTTAAATTCACCAATGCTATCACCAATATTTTTTTATAAATTTTGAAAGGAAAATTTTAAAATTCCTTCTAAATTCAATTATAAACAAAATATTATCATTTTTTGAGTAAAAGTTATTGGAATGGATTTGAAATGAGGTTCTCTTGACATGGTGGTTTTTTGAAATTTTTGCGTTCTTTAAATCTATGACCTCATTTTTGCAAATCCAGTTTTGAACTAGAGTCAATGCAATTTTTGGCTTGGTCAACCACTTGACATACTTCCACATTATAATTCTAGAAAAATATGTACTCTACTAGCACCAAATCCAACCATTAGATAGGACAAGAACTTGATAAAGTATCTCCATAAATGAGGATGACTTTCATTCAAGCAATAATGAGAAAAAAACAAAAATATGATGTTTGAGCACTTATGGGTTAAGAATGTTGAGGAATATAAATGACCAATAAACAACTTTAAAGGAAACTATAATATTGTACATTGGAGTCAAATTCATTAAACCACATACAAAATCATTTTTTTTTTGGATTGAATATCCTTTTATAAACTTAAATTAGAATTTTTGTAAGATTTGGAATATTTTGTGACCTTTAGCAAAATTCTCACAACTTTACAGTGGTACTTCAAGCTTTATCAAATCTTTTGTGACCTTTAGCAATAGATTCCCCTAAATTTAATAAATTAGCACAAGGATTGGTTAGGTTTGAATCCCTTTCAATGAACTCAGTCTCTTTTCAAGAGGGAAAAGGACTAAGCTTAATAAGCTTATGTATTTCATAGATTTTATTACATTTATAAAGCAATCACCTTGGTATGTATATTATTTTTCATTGGGGAGGGTAGGATACAAATTTTTTTTACTAATATTTTCTACACTATTTAATTATGCCACATTATAATTTTTGAGAATTTCATTACATGCTATATTTAATTATTTTTTGAATTATTTTTTAACAAATTAGACATGAACGTAGGATACTACAATTATATCAAAAAATGCCCTTCTTCATCCAAAAAATCTCATTATTTTGTTACCGTGGTAATTGGATCATATCTTTCTTGAGCTAATTGTGGAAGGATGAAGCTTCGGAAATGGGTAGTCAACAAAAAAATGATCAAGTTCTTTGAATAAATAGGTGTATTTTTTGTTTTTTGTGGAATCATGCATGGAACATTATTTGTCCTCCATGGCCTTTCAAGGTTAAATTTAGTCAATCACTTGTGAAAGAAAAAATTAGCACTTCTTCCAAGCATACTTTCATATAAACCTACTACTTAATATGGAGTAAGTTTTTAAAGTCAAGATAGTTTGAAATAAACGTTCGTTGAAATAGGCATTAATGTTCCAAGTTTCTATCCCACTAAATAGAATACTAGGCAAGTACTCTTCAAATATTATAGATGTCTTTAGCCCCTTTATACCTAAGAATTTGGAACATTATCTAGATGCATTATAAAATATGACTTTTAGGACCTTCGGGAATTTGCACTATATAAAAAATGTTGTACATGGTTTTTAAAAATTATACATATGGTCAAAGAAAACAATAAAATAATAGAATCATACCAAATCATTGTATAATCAACCTTCCATTAGTATTACCTCCATCAGTCTTAAAATCTCATATGTGTTATGGAGATTTGTGCTTCCATAAAATAGACAAGTATTAAATGATATGAAATGTTTAGCTACCTATTCCATTGATTTGATGTGATAAGTAATGAAATTGACAAAAAATTGTAATAAAGTTGGAAAAAATTGTAGAACTCAACAATGCTAAGAGTGTACTTGAGCCTTTGAAGAAATTTTTGGAGCAAAGACCTAATAACATCATGTGGTTCGTAAAGAATATCTAAGTACTTCAAAAGTAAGTAAATCTTGGTGTAGAAAAAAAATCTCATCAAACTACTATAGATCCTTTCTTTCAACCAACTTAGATAAATGATGATTCATATTTTTTGTACTTTCATCTTTTATTTTAATATATGTTATATATTTACTATTGAAGTATCATAAATGTTATTTTTAAAATGTTACATATTATTAAGATTAGTTTTCATAAGTGTTAAATGTTAATATTCTATATGTGTTAGAATATTGTAAAAATTTGAATCCCTAATACTTATGGAAGGTTGACTTTAGAAGTACACAACAAAAATATATAAAAAATATGCTTTATCTATGAAATAATCAACATGATCTATACCATATGGAATCCTCTTCCACTTGACGATAAGTTAGAAACATATGATTGTCAATAATAGGTTACCATTAAAAAAGACACATGAGATGATGAAAATTGTTGCTTCAATATTCAATCATTTTGTATAAATATAAATGAACATTTTGCCATTGTAGCTATGACTCTTCTATATTAATTAATATCCAATTCAATTTTCCCTCTTTCTACACCTTCCATATGTCTTCCTATCCTAAAAACTCATCATTGCTCTCATGCAACTAATAGCTAAAATTCCACTTCTTTTCAATCTTTGCAACTAATCTTTATTTAACAATTTATGTATAAATGAGCCTTATGCCACTATCATAACCATCCTCACAAGGCACTTTCATAATATGGAGTTACAATGGTTCCAAATTGTTCAATTTCATTTTAACAAAAAGACAATTTTAAAACAATTGAATCTCTAAAATTTGAAATTATTATATGCAAAAATTCAAAATTCTAGAACAGAAAATGCCACATGTTAAGAGTTAAAATATTTTTTTGGTATTTACTTTAATTACAAAGTTTTATAGACACCAAAATGTGATGCCTTAGGCATGTAGGGATTAATGCCTATTACAACAACGTACACATTATTAAATTTAGTTCAGGCCAAATAAATTTGATTTCCAGAGAATATTACATGCCCAATGCATATGAAAGTGCACATGCAAGAAGTGCTAATAGTCTATTTTACAAAAGACAGGCAAATTAAACAGAGGGACCTTTATCTTCCAAAAATATTTTGGAATTTTTCCCCGAAGCTAGAGAAGGTATCAATACAGATGTTCTTTGACTCATGTAATGCACAAGAATACCCGACAAGTTCTCTTTCACAAATGACAATCAAATCCAACAAACAGGATTCATCTTACAAAGAAGGCCCCAAATGAGTTAAATATGGCATGACCATCTCATTCCTTCGAAGGGCCAATCCCTAGATACTTGAAGACACCGTACCCAGCGGCAGCCACAAGAAACAACCCTACAGTTGGAGTGAAGGAAGGATATAGTGACTTCACTAAAAACTCGTCCCAATCTTCCGGCAAAAACCCTACACCCCAATTGAGCATGCACACATTAGAGCCAGTCAGATGTCTTGAGTATCCAATTCTATGTTATCACATTCCTGTGTGTGCACACAAACGGAAGGGAAAAGTTCAATACTTACTTTGCACTCATAAGAAGCGTAAAAATATGATAATGAGTTCCACATGTGTAAGAAGGATTCCAGACTACTTCTTAATTTCTACGACCCCAAAGACTTCTTAATGACATAATAACTATTGTTAGAATGTTGCAAAAATCTACAGAATCACATGCATATTAAGCGCTTGCGCTGTGACATAGAAGATGTCTACAAGTACTATCATTTGTCTCTGTCACACTTCACGCAATATGTCTTGTATCAGCTCGAAGCAAACTTCTAGTCTAGCATTGAAAATGTTCACTCCGTGCAAACATAAGGTAGGGACACACATAATCGCCATTAATCCAAAAATCGTTACTCTAAAATCTCAATTAATCAATCAAACAATGAGTATATAATGATAGGAGAAAATAGACCACCTCAACTCTTTGTTCAACATTGACTTTAGATCATGAACCTTTGTAACTTTTGCATATAACTTTAGTAGACAATATTCAAATAATGCATTCGTTGGCACATTGAGACTTCTTTCATTTGCTAAGAACCTAAAAATATATAAATGTTTTGACTAGTGATACGAAATAGGGCCAGAGCCAAAAGTGTCGACTTGGTTGTCCCTACATTAATATTATACATAGCAAACCCCTTAATCATGGACCATGCATAGAGTACTAGCTATCTAGTACCGAGATTTCTTGCAACATTGCGAAATCATTCGTTTCTAGATTGGCAATCCTTTTCAATCTCAGAAGACACCTACCACCCTCTACTACGGTAGAGATAACTAAAAGAAACACCCCAAAATCTTGTAATATTGATAGTGAATATGTACACCACCTCAAACACTGGAACTTCTGTCAAATTTAGGTCATGAACAAATAAAATTTAAATCTTGTAATTCTTGCATAAGGAATTCAGATAATCCTCTTTGATTTTGCAAAGAAGAATTGGTTGAATCTGAGCACTATAATGTGCTCTCACCTCTTGAAGAGAATGAGTAACTAACACGAGGAAGCAGTAGTCTCTAGACTGAAAGCAAAAATTAGGACCACGTCAAAGCACATTCCGTGAAAGCTACGACGTGAAGATCACCACCCGCAGCAAGGGGGAACAAGGCAACAGGGGCTAATTCATTGCCACCACGATACGTTCTAAAGAATAGTCCGAGACAAGTCAGGCGCCCAATTGAGTCTGTGAAGGAGCCTGGAACTCGTGGGATCTATAGATTAAAAAAATTGGAAACAACGCCAACAGCATTTTTCTGAATGCAGGTCCACACAACGCTGGAAAACTTGTTGACACAAGGTTCATCTCTGTGTAACAAACCAACAGTTCAGAAAGAGCAAATCCCTAAAGACTAGAGGATGAACGCACCTGAGGCCGCTAACGCAATGCCCTCGACGAAGATGAGTCCGAAGAACAATCCGAGCGCTACCACATACGCAGTCTCGATTTGCGACACTTGATTCTCCTGGGGCGCCGACTGCAGCAGCGGCTGTTGAGGTGCACTTCTCCGAATGGTCTTGCTCTTCTTCTTCTCCGCACCTCCTCCTGCCCTAACACCCGCTCCGAATCCCTTCGCCGCATCAGTCAAAGCCGCACCCCCGCCATTCTCACCCGTCGGACTCGGGCTCGTCTCCTCCTTGTCGGAGCCAGCTCCGCCTTCCCCTGCAAAACCGCGAATGCTCCCCACCCTAACGGCGCGTTCCCGCGGTCTCAAAGGTCGAAGCCAAGATGAGCCCGCGTAGGGAGTCCTCGCAGTGCGACTGGGAGAGGCGATGCTCGACACTGAAGAGAAGGCGACATGAAGAGCAGTGGAACACATAGTGCTCTCGTTTTTCGTAAGAATGATCTGTTTGGGATCGAAAAACGCAAGGGATTGGTTGGTGGTGTGGTACTTCGGGATTCAATGCGCGGCCATAATCGCATCACCGGACACGAGCCCGAGCAGCAAATAGCAAGTCAATTGTGTCATACGCACAAGCGAATGCTCGCCCACATGAAGAAGCGGGCAACGCAAACTGCAAGCGCTTCCAAACTATGAATCGCAACATCAGCTAACTAACAGTCGGTGATCTCCGACGATGCAAACCCAGCTAATTGCAATACCATCAAAGTTTCTACTGACGAGACAAGAATTGACAAAGTGCGGCGAGAGAGACGGTCCTCGATAAGATGGGCTTCGGCAGTTTCTTTCACTTCACTCGCCATTCAAATCATAAGTTTATCCATCAACAAGTGCCTTGCCAAGCTGGGGGCGGCATCCTACTGGATGTGTACTCTCCACTTTTACACTCGAAAAACTAAGTTCATCCTGGAAGGGGCCCCCCTGTTCTGTGTAACCAAAGTACTACCAGACCAAAATACTCCAATTATTGGACCAATATTTAGGTGCATTTTTGGTTTTTGGTTTCTTGAAGTCATCCTTGGACCTTTTAGATCTGCAACATTCTTAAGGTAACTACACCTAAAATCGCATGAATAAGCTCCATGGCATAACCAATATGCTCAAGGAAATGAGCAACAATTTCTGCACATTGGTGAAGGACAATGTATCAAAATGCAAGTGCTTCTATAATTTTCGGACACACTGTGAATTGTTTACAAATTTTCAAAGATGCAAGGTGTAGGGTGCTAGAAGTGTCATGTAGGTGATGCCAAAATGCATTTGATGCACATGAAGAAGTTAAAACAACAGAAAGTCTACCCCAAATTGACCACTTAGAAGGTTGCCACCTCCACAATACTATAATAGAGTTGTATACTCAAAATTCACCTTATATTTGTTCTTGTCATTTGCACCATTCTCAATATCCTCCCTATTCACTTTTCCTTCAAGAATTGGGGACAATTATGAGATTGATTCATTTTAGGTATTATTACCTAATAGTATATGCCACGTAACTTTGCAATTCTTACTAATGCTCTAAACCACAAATCCTGCCACATATACAACAAATATAATATTCTATTTATTACATGATGTAATATTGTAAGCTAAATATTAATTTGAATTCCAAATATTATTTACGAATAAAGTTAACACAATTATCTAAGAGTTTGAAGCTTAGATTATAGTTTGAGCATCCTCAATCTCTTCCAATAAGCACCTAATTTAAACCCAAATTTGCTAGAAAGCATCTTTATTTGTTAAGGTCAACCCTCCATATTTCTTCATTATTCCAAGCCCTTTAAATCAATGACTTTTTTTAATGATTGATTGTTCAAAATAAATAGATTTTTTTAGAGAATATTTGACAATATACTTGTGGTTTCACAATGAATGAAATTGCTAAATTGCTAAATTGCTATAGAATTTTGGAGTATTTTACTTCATTTGGGATGAACATATACAAAGATGTATGCACACTTGGATGAATAAATGAGTTATCATCTATAATTTCCTTGTTTCATTCATATCTATAGCTATAAAAATGTTTAAATTTAAATTTTCTTGTATCTATTTGTAGTACTTGGGATACGCTTCCAATGATACAAAATTCAAGTTCTAATATAAATCTATCGAAATGGTTAGAAGTTAATTTGGAGGACCAATATACCGTTTTTATTGAGGATGCTCTTAGGTCTCTCAAAATTGTAGTTGGGATCCCGTACTTTGAAGGCGAATGTAGCGGCCTCCACTGAGGGCGTCCATACCTGTGGAGGCCCCGTCACTCTAATGACGCTCGTCAAGTGTGCGCTCTTCCCTTGAAGTGTTGCAATTTGCGGACGCTGGGCGACTTGGAAGCAGGAGTTCCAACGTCGGGGTTTAGGGTTTAGGCTCAATTCGCTTGCTGACATCTCTATTCTAGAAATTACCTCTCGAGTGCAAGGTTGGCCTCACATGTACTCCAAAATAATGCAGGTAAGCCTCTCTGCGTGTCTTTAGTGTAGCTTACATTAGTATTAGTATTATGATTTGCTCTGCCTGTGCTAGTGCAATGCCTAAAAACCTTCACGAAAACTTGGATCATGAGCACCGCTGTTCCAACTGTTATTGTTACGGTCCTGCATTTGATTTGAGTAGTCCTGTGGATCTTCCATGAATGACAGGGTAGCAATATCATTTCTCTGCGGCTTTCCAGTCAGCAAGGAGCCAGGGGCACAACAGGTTTGTCATGCCTCCTTTCTTTGTTGTTTGTTGTAGTGAGTTCTTTGCAATTGATCATGGACTAGTAGAAGCCCTGAAGGGTTTAGGGTTTAGGGTTTAAGGTTATAAGGTTTGGGCTTCAGGGGTGTTGAATTTGGGTTGCCTGTAGGACTGTAGAATTGTTCCTCCTGTTCTTTGTGGAGCACTGGATTTCAAACTGGAATTGGATCTTGATGACTAGATGAAAACAGTTTAAGGGTTTCAGATTGCGTGAATTAGGACTGCGAGATTATCTTCCTTTTTCTTTGTGCTTCTGCGATTGGGAGTCCTGAATTCTTGCCTGACATCTTTGCACTCACGGAGAGTTATGATTCATTGTTTGAGAATCACCCTCTTATTCTTTCCATTTTTGCATTAGCCATCATTATCAATCTGCTCCATTTTTAATGCATTGGTATTGATATGGAAGTTGTGTGCTGCAGCATTGTGCGTGTCGAGCAACACCCAATCTTTTCTAGTGCTTGCGATCTTCTGCGTTTAGGGGTTTTAGAGAGGTTTTAGCAGCATTCTGCTTTTCGAGCTCCATCATGCCGGCCTCTGGGGGCAAGGCGCCATGGAAGACTGGGAAAAAGGCGCTGAAGGCCAAAGGTGTTGGCATCGACTTCAAGGTGCACTGCCGCTGCTTTTCATGTCATCCAGTTTTTTGTATTCTGTGTTTTTGATTTGACCCGGGTTTCGTCTGCTTCTTGTTAAGAATCGGGAGATGCTTTGGTTGGATTTGAATTGTGAGAGTCCAGCCGAACGTAGGTCAATTGGGATTTCTTTTTGTCTAATTATTGGTGGAGTTTTAGGAGCCGAACTGAAAGAATTGAGTGCCCCATGTCAATTTTCACAGAGAGTGAAGTCGAAAGTCGGGAGGAAGCTGCCTCCGCCTACGAATGCCACGAAAACAGACTTCAAGTCGAAAGGTAATGTACTGTGCTCACTCATTGTCATGCTTCAGAAGGCTCTCATTGATACCCCTCTAACTGTACTGACCAATTTCGTGATATGTGCGACGTATTGTGCGACGTGGTATGTGACATTAGAAAGGGAAGTGTAGGACCCTCACCTCTAGGACCCTCACCTTAAAACTTCCGATCCCTTCTTACTGTTCTCCTCCACATTATCACGATTGTAATGCAGCCTAGAGGGTGTGTTAGTGCGAATTCAAAGGGAGTTTCGGCCTGAACTATACCCAAAATTTTGATGCTATGCTAGAACGGTGCCAAAAGAGAGAGAAATTTGGGAGGTATGGGTGTATCGACCTGGAGCCGTCTTGCATGTTTCTGTGGCATGATCTCATATTTTGTGCCTGTTGACGAGCCTGCATGTACGTTTTGTCTAAATTGGTTGCGATTGCAGCCATTGTAATACCCGGTCAGAGTGTGGCGGCTGACAAGGATGGGGTTGCTGTCAACCAGCGGAAGCAGACTCTAAAGGAACTTCTCACTCAGAGTATGCATTACAGTGAGCGGGTCCGCAAAGGTAGATGCCCAGACTCATGCCATGATCACCAACCTTATGATGTCTTCCGCTATTCGGTGCTCATCTGGTTACACAATTTTGTTGCAGAGTCATTGATGGGATTGAAGGACCTTTTCGCTCGTTTCCCTACCGAGCTGCCGATGCATGCCATGGCCGTTGTAGAAAAGCTCTCTCCTCGGATCACGGACTACGATAAGGCGGTTCGGCAAACTCTCCTTATGCTTTTGAGGACGACAATTTTGCCGGGTCTACCTCAGGTTTTCTTCTCTGAACTATGTACACATCAAGGCATAGTGTTTACGTAGAGAAAGAGGAAGTCCTCTCTTTGGATATTACAACAGAAGTCTCTGTATATTCTGAAGCCTTGCTTGTTTTGTAGGGGATGATGGCACCTCTCGTACCTGGGCTGATGGCTCATGTGAGCAGCGCAATGACACACCTCCTGATTGATGTTCGAGCATCTGCATGTTCCTTCATGGATCTTCTTGTTCAGCATTACCCAGACCTCGTGGTGTCATCCTTTTCTGGCCAGGTCGAAATTCTTACCGTTTACGCTTAATTCTCTCTCGCCACTCTTGTCCCGTAGAGGTTTTTGCAGTCATCTGAGCCGCTTTTGCGGTGGGATCTCTTATTTTCGTAAACTCAGTTGGTTATTGGTTCTCTGGCACATATTTTGAGTGTCCGATGTTGCTACTTTGTGATCAGATTGTGCAATATTATTTGGATCTACTTGGAAGAGGAGGCGTAAGTGGCCAGGCTGTGAGCCGACTAGGAAATGTGCTTAGCAGCCTCGTAAATTTCTTGATGTCGTTGAGAGCAAGCTTGTCAACTCACAGTTCTGCCACCAATGGTACTCCATCTCACTGCTGGGGTCAGAAGTATTCTACAACTAAGCAGGTCAGTGTACAGATTATAACTATTAGCTGCTGCCTCATGCAAACGTGTCTTTAGAATTGGAATTCTTTGAGGCAACATGCTGCTCATTCCTAATGGTTCCTGACTTTATCGATTATACATGTTCCAGGAGGGATCGACTGAAATGAGTGCTTTGCATGGACATAATAGCAGAAGACCGGAAGGGTATTTAGGTTTTCAAGGAAAGCGTGTCGAGCATGGATTTGAATCTTGTCAGCCTATTGATGGTCAAGCAAAGGGCACTGGTATGTCCTAAGAATGTTTCTTTAGATATGGTATCTGTTTTCCGGTTGTCTCTTTGCAACACTCCTGCGTGTTGAACTAAGAAAAATCCACCCATGTTTATTAAATAAATATTTGTTTATTAGTGAATGTTTGTCGTACAGCCTACTGTAGATCTGTTCGAGATTCACTAAACAGCACATTCTGGCAGGGTCAGCACAGCAAACAGGTGTGGCATCCAAGAGGGTTCAAAATACAGGTATTCACGCTTTTATACTGTTGACTTGCCACGTAATGACGACTTAAACAAATTGATCACTATTGTAAGAATGAGAGTAAAAAGTTGTCAGATACGTTCATGCTTGAAATGTTTCCACGTTTGAAGACGGAATCTGTGTCTCAACATGGAGATGTTCATCCGTAAAGGGATAGAAGGCGACTAATAATCCTCTGGAAGTGAATTCGAATATATTTGCTGCCACTGAGGGTCGTTCTTCCATATGTTAATTCTCTATCTAGTCGTTCCATGTTCCAACTGCTCTGAGAGCGGACTAATGCGTTTTGATGTGGTGTAACCTCCAGGAGTTCAAGGACAGATTGTTGTAATGGCGGCACCTCTTGTTCCAGTGATGATAGATTGCTGGGCTGATTGTGCACCAACAGTTTGCTCTGGTCCGATGCCTGATGCTGTTAACCTCAGTTGCATGGTCTCCATCACTCAATCTCTCTCTATTCTATTTGAATGTTTCAGCCTTGAAGGATGTGCACGTGGTTTGCCCAAATCACATTTATTGTCCTCTTTTGTCATTGGTGAAGAAGACTGGGAAATGCGGATTTGGATGAGGCAACAATTTTTGTCAGGCTTGCAAAAGCACGTGCTAGCAGCCTTCCCTGTTTCTGCACCTTCCATACATCTCCCGGCCAAGGTTTTCATCATTTCTCTCCATATTTTCCATCTTTGCATCTAATGTTTCTTCTCCAGTGGTAGTTTTAGATTGAAAAGTGAAAACTTGCATTGTCTTCAGGTGGAGGAGGATTTGGTAGCCTTGAATGTGGGAATTTGTGAGGTCATGCTACATTTGATCGTGCCTCCAAACAAGGAAACAGAGAATGTAAATGAGCATCATGCCACTATCGTGACTCTTCAATATTATGAAAGTGCCTTACATGGAATGGTATGTCTTTGCAATTTAATACTTGCTTATTAAGTTTTCACATTGACTTTTGTTTTAGTAAGCTTCATATTGTTCAGTTTTCACATTGACTATTGTTTTAGTAAGCGCCTGATTGACGAGTTGATTCACAAGTTGTACACCTCTTGTTTTAGATGCTATGCAGAATCTTCTAAATAGCATACTACTACAAATATATCTCTGACTTCAATAATTATGTAATGTTAGAAATATCGGAATTCTTTGCTTTTAGTAGCTCCTCCTTTAAGTAACCTTTTGATTTTCCAGATGTTACCTTCATCCGAAATGGCTGCAGGAGTGGTGGATAGCAAGCTTGCTGAGCCTTATCTAAGATTGCTCATAAGTCGTCTTCCTGGCCTACTTTGGTGTGTCTCTCACGATTGGGTAATCAGATTGTTACAGGTATGACCTTTTGTTCAATTGTGGACCTTGTAACAATGTTCTTACTGTTGTTTCCATAGATGATGTACGTCCGGTTTGTTCTTACTTCTTTTGAATTTGTGTCTCTTTGTTGGATAAGCTTACGAAGGAGTAGGCCGGGGGGGAGGATATGAATAGACATATCCTATTTTTTTATGCTCGAGGCCTTGTGCAGGCGTTTACAAAAGTATTTGAATCAAGCAAAGCTCACTCTGCTATCAGGCTTTCTTGCTTATCTGCAATGGCCGAGATTCTGCTGTCAGTAAGGAGCTGCCCCAATTCTGAAACTTGTTTCTCAAGCTGTTTTGACGGGTTACTTTTTTTATTGCAAAGTTCTAAATGCTGTGCACATGTGTGCACACTAACTAGAATGATGTGTTTTAATTTTGAGCACCTCCAAATATCGTAACCTGGAAGGAAGCGTATGTTTTTTTGCAGCAAGGTAAGGGAGGGAAAGTGGACGTACCTCTTCAATTTCAGAAGCAGTGGATGCAGTCTCTGCCGCGTCTGCTATGGGAGCTGAAGCATACGCATGTATCTGTGTCCCAGGTTCGATGAATTTCTGCTTCCCTGTCAATTTTGGACATGGTTATGGTTGTGATATCAGCTTAGCTCACTTGTTTTTCTGAGCCGGAACAAAATTGAGGCGATTCGGAGTAGGGGGTACTCTTTGATCTATTTGTCACATGGCAGGGAACATGCGTTGGCCTCCCCAATTGTAAGCCCTCAACGTGGGAGCTCCTGAGTGACATTGGCATTCGGTACTGACATGCTCATTCTCGTTCTCTTCAGGCGGTGTTGCAAATGCTGTTACATATAGGACGATCTGCACCAGAAGGTTCTGTGCTAGCTGAAGAATATGCGGCACTGCAGCCTCACATGATACCCTTCTTCTGCACATTTCTAGCTTCCACTAGAAGCGACGGTCAATGTCCGCACTCTTCAGAGCCCATGGGATACGTATTTTTTTTTTCTATATGGGACACTTGCAAAATATCAGGTTTGCAGCGTAGATTGTTTCAGTTCATTCTAATGTTCGTCAATTACAGTAGTGGTGCAGCCTCCTAAATTTCCGAAGGGCCAATCGCAGGGAAGTGTTTGTTTGGACCATTTGTCAAACTGCCAAAGGACTGTCAAGAACTGGCGGTTGACACACTGTGTTATTGGAGAAACTTTTCAAGCGCATTTCTAAAAGCAGTGGCGCACTGCTGTCTCTGTAAGAGTTCATCACCTTGCAGTCATCAACGTTATTTTTTCGTACCCGTTGTGCGGACTGCTTCTGTCTTTTCTTAACTACTGATCAGAGCTATGTTGTCATTTTTGTTAAAAATTCGAGTGGCTTGGTATCTGCTGTGTCGATGTCGCCTCAGTGATCCGAAACCTATCTCCTGAGCTTCTTTAGACTCTCAGTAGAGTTCTCACTTACAACTGCTGTCCTTGGCAGCGGACGAGGTGAGCTCAGAGGTGGCAAGACGGGCAGTTGAAGTGCTCCAAAACGTTTTTATGCGGGGTTCCTCAGGGCTTGCTGAACATCTCAGTTTTCTAGTGACGCTGCTTGCAGGCCATACTACAGCTCAAGGTTTTTTCTACCCTTTCCATGCCTGATGTCTGAGTTTCTTGCACAGGGTGGGTGATGAAAAGAGGAAATTCTTCACAGTGAAGCAGTAGTTCATGAACTCTTTTATTTGTCTGAGCAGCTGGGAGAGAATCGCTTGCTGGAAGCTCTTCCAAAGTCCGGATCACGTCAATCAGTGCAAGCGGAAATCAAAGAGCAGCTTCCGTAAGAGGAAGAATAGCGCTCGCTGTAGTTGTTTGCAGTAGTCTCACCCAACTAGGAGACTGCAACCTCGTGTTGACTCTGCTCGCTCCTTCGCTCCTGCCAGAGCTTGTAAGTGCAGTGACATTCATGGTATTGCGTTCACGTAGTTGTCACATTTTGCAGAATTTTATTTCGTATGCTCCTTAATAGTTATGTTCTGAAAACTTACCCTTCAAATGTACAAGAACACTTGGTTTACTGTAATGTTCTTTTGCAGGTGAACTATCCCTCCTTTTGTTCTGTGCACAGTTTCCTTTGTGCAGTCGCTGTGCTAAGCACGGATAAGAGAAGCGACTCGTCTGTTCTGCCTGAAGACTTGCAAGAGATTCTGCCAAAATGTGTAGCTGAATTCCTAATCTCTATATTCAAGGTCAGTAGTCAACCAATCTTTGCCTTATTAGTAGTTTTTGGTTCTTCGCATGATATGAATGTCAGATCTGCATTTGGTGAAAGCAATCTGACGTTGGGAACCTGAGCTGCTGAAAATTTGCAGTGCGACAGCCCAGCTGGAGGCGTCGAGCATTCAATGGTTCTCTATCGGCCGTGTTTTGTACTCATTTCCGGAAGTCAAGATTTTACCGACGCAGTGTTAAAAAGTGTTGAGTCAGTTCTACGTGAAGGTATTACCTTCTCTCCGTCCTTCGTAGCTTGTGGTAACGCTATTGAATGACTGAATTGCTTGGGTAGACAAGAAGTTCATAGCTGTAGTCCTTCGATGCTTGGAGCTTCGACAAATGTCTTGAACAGGAGGGGATCAATGGGGGATCAGGAGGGTGGCTTATCCCCGTGGCTTTCAGCTGTTTTGAGTGATTTTTATTTTTTAAACATTTAAAAAAAGATCTAGGGTTCTCCTCCCGTTTCAAGAGGACAATAAGACGTTAGAAATGTATTATTTGGATATCTTATGAATACCTTATGTATTGCAGTTTGAAGTAGTAGGTCCCAAACACAAACCTAGACTACCCTCATTACATGGAAGCATCTTTGGCCATAATAGAACCTCAGTCAAATGTTTGGAAGTCGCATGTTTTCATAGTACGTGCATTATCAAAGTCAAAGATTCTTCCATTGACGTGACGATTCCTGACAGAAGAATCAGGTTTCTTGCGAGTCAGTCACATGTTTATATACGGAGTAGCACTTGCATCGTAAATGGGGTTCCACGTTCTTTGGGCATTGTAGTAACTAAGTTGTGGTTGCGTGCAGTTTCACAAGCGCCAACCCCAGATTCTCTGGAGGATATGTGCGCTACTGCCCAAATGCTTCTACTAATCTGCAAGCAGGAGAAATTGTCGAGAGTGCTCTCCAACTCAAAGGATTCGTTGAAGGCAATTCTAGGGACGTTTGAGGTGAGATATCTGACCCTCCTCAGAGGGAAGTCACCGTGGGTTTCAGCGAACTTGTGAAATTCCAAATTTCATCCCCATTCCCTTGCACTTATCCCTATTTTCTTGACACCGAGGGTTAAGTGGCAAGTTCTTCTGCATTATCCATGCAAATTTCATCGTGTCATCTCGAATGCTCAATGAAGTGGGTTTCATCTCGTTCGTTGAAAACACTGCAAGGAGACCCCGTCCCTCGTGCATTGAGATGGGGAAATTCTCTCAAATCAACTGTGGCGTACGCTATTTTTCTCGTTGTCCATGCAAGATTGGAGCACCAATCAGTTTTAGTCTCTAATAAGTGCCAAATTGCCCAAACTTGCTATTTTTCTATCTCCAGGATACTTCACGTACTAACTGAAGCATGTGCACTGGGCGATGGGAACAGACTTATTTCGCGGAGGACCGTGGCGGGAAATGGAGGGCATTGTATAGTCAGTTAGACCTAATTGTGTCCGCCTTGTAAGCGGTGCTGTTATGGTGTTCTAGCATAAACTAGCTCAAGAAGTCAAGGTTGGCAATTGCTAGAGTGCTTGGACTGTGAAAAAGTGAAAGACGTGAAAAAATGGGAAATATCTATGGCACCAACGAGGTACCTTTTATTGAAAAAGTGCGAATTGTCTGATACGGTTACCCGGGCACTTTGCTAGCAGCTGTTTTCCATCCAACAGGGGCTCCATTCATCCATCCATATATCCATCCAGTGCTGCACTGCCCACTTGCCTGCATGCACGCTCACCGCTTCTGAGACAAATGTCGTCCATCCACGTGCAGATACATCCGAACCTCCTTAATGTCACAGCCTAGGTGGGATTGCATTGTCCTGTAGCATGGGCTTCCTATTTTTGAGAAAATTGGTTTCAGAAGCGTGTAAGGGAGCCAACCCATTTCTGACCACTTAAACAATTACTTGAATCTGGAGCGCAGGTTTCTTGAGAAGGGAAATTTTCCCCATGTACAGAAATAGAGTTTGGAAGGATTCCCTAATTCTACAGATTTTTTTTTGTCAAAACATAATTACTATGGATTTTTTAGCTAAAGATTCTATTCAACCCATACTAGTTATATAGGTCTTTCTTTTTCCAACCAAGGGCTGGTTGCAAAATCTAGTAAGGGTTGGTTGCAAAATCTAATAAGGGTTGGTTGCAAGATTGAAAGTCTTATAGCCAATGATAATGTACCACAATTATATTGGGAAGTGTGCCATGATTTATGGTTGCTCATCCCTTCCTTCACAAAAAGAGAGAGGTCTACATGGCCAAAATGGAGGGTTGATTAGAAAAGGGTTGCCTCCCATAACAAGCCACACTAATAATGAAATTTTTAGTTTGCAACATTAATTGTGAACTCTCATACTAATTGTTGAGAACATTGCTAATGTTTACCAACACTAAATGTCAACATGAACAATAATTGTCAACTAAATTCTATTAAATAAAATCCCAAATTAGCACCAAGATAGTTCAACTTGCGATGAATTCACATTCAACATTAACACTGATATGATAATCAACTTCAATGAGAAAGAGAGTGACTTTTACGATGGGTCAAATAGCTAGGGATGAACCAATCCCATCGCTCAATCCCCCAAAGTCATTCCAAGGGGGTATGTAAAAAAAAAAAGACCCCCTACTTTGTGCTTCATTAATATTTTTTCCGCATCTCGCCAACCTCATTTGGGGCCTCTGATTGCAAATATGAGTTCAAAATTTGCAAATTTTATCATGCGTGGCAGATACAAAGTTTCAGCTTTTTCCCTCGGGGACGAGCGAGGTCGGTTCACCCCGGTCGGGTCGGGTCAAGCAAGACTGTAGACAGTATAACACTAATTTTCATTATTATAGTGTACTACACTAAAACACTAAGCTTACTTTATTCATCCCTCCATTGCCTTTTGGGTCGTCTGTTCCAATGCGTGGTCCGTAGCGTTGTTCTTGCCCGCGTACAGCACTGCACCGAAGTGTCGCTATCTCCGGCGTCAATTCCATCCCTCCCCCCCTTCGCATTCTCCTTTTCCCGCGATTGATTCCTTTTCTGCGATTTCAGATTCTACCACCGTGATATTTGCGAGGCCGTCCTCTTCATCTGGAGCTTCGCCTGGTTCAATTTGGTGCCGAAACGAGGCCGGGGGAACGTTTTTGTTGAAGACTGAAGTCCCTGGCGTGGGGAGAGCAAAGGGCAGGACTGCAGATCTATGGTCGAAAGCTTTCCGACACACGAAAAGGCGCACATCATGAACGCGGGGGTCTCCGGATTCAGTAAGTGCTGCCTTTGAATGGAGGTCTTGTCTGGTCTTGGGGTTTTGTCTAGATCGCTTTTCCTTGCTAAATCGCAACTTAGGCCTCGGTTAGGGCGTTCTATTTCTACTCCGGTTTTCAATTTTGAAGTCCTCGTGCTTGCTGTGTAGAAAACGCGAGTTTGACCAGGTGCATGGTGGTGGCTTGCGGAGCTCTTTCTTTGGTCCTAGCCGCGCGAGGAGATTCGAAGTTATGTAGTATTTCATATCAGGTACGTTTTACGAAGATTTACAGTCGAGGTTTCGTGGAGTTTCTATTGTTATTTGCCACTGGCAAAAATTTAGGTTGGAAAGTCCCTTCTGTGCTGAATCTTCTCAATTTGAAGTCTTGGAGTTCTGTACTTTCGGGGTCAGATGCAACACTTTGTCGTGGAATTTAATCTCCATGTCACACTTCAAGTTATATATCAAGTCACCTTCAAGAGTTTACAAACACTCGGAAGATGACTTCTGTCACTTATTGCCAAATAATAATATTTATGTCGAACGTAGTTAGTGCAGATGAGGGTTAAGCAAAGTTACCCGGAAAGCAAGGTCCTCCGACTTCTACTTCAGGAAAAACATAATCGTTTTGCAACGTTTGTCAATCTTTGTAGTGTATTTAGAGCTTAAGAACAGAGCTTACGAAAGCCAGTATCAGAAATACGTAGTGCAAAACGAAATTAAAAATTGGAGGAGAACGGGAGATTTCGTTTTGCGGTAATCCTGGGGTGTAGTTCAGTGGGGTTGAGACATGGTTTTTTTAAGCAATTTGTTTTTTTTATCTCACAGTGTATTTGCGGCCACCCTGTGCAAATTTCTCATAGCACTCCCTTGCAGAAAGTCATTCAGAGATTGGAATTATGGCGGCTCGTAATGGCACCCTTGGTGTTCCCATCTATACCAGAACTGATGTTTGGCCTCTATCTTTTATATTTTTTTCGAGTTTTTGAGAGGCAAGTTGGGTCGACAAAATACCTGGTTTGTCTCTCTTTCCCTCTTCCTCTTTAAGGTTAGGTTGTGCATTTGAATTTGTATAATTCAGACTGCAGCAGCTAATTGGAATCGGATGTGGGGGTGTACATAGTGTTTGAAAGGTTGGCTATTCCCGTGGAGATTGTTGTGAGGCCATGAAATTGTAAGTGATAGCTTGTTGGTATTCATATCTTGTCTTCCATGATCTAATCTAATGACTTTTAGTTCTCGGATTGAGACAGAATATAATTCAGAGTGCGGGTATTTGGATTGAAGTGTTTTTGTTTCTTACTAATCCTCACAATTCGTCTTGTGGCAGTTCTTCGTCTTATTTACAACAGCAATCACGACATTTTTGGAGCTTGTTTTTATATTTGTCTTGAAAGGTAACTTTTCTTGCTATTTCTTTCTCTCAGTCTTTAATCATGCATGAGGCTTGTTATAGCACCACTCATACAACAATAATTACATAGTTGTTAAATTCTTCTTGGACGCCAGGAATATTTCTAGACAGTCCCTTGGACCATAGTAGTCGTCTTGGGGATGACCCTCGCGTTTGTGAGACGGGCGGCGCTTGGAGATTATATCCTACTTCTTTGGGTTGTTCGTTTAGAGAGGGTAAGAGATCAGAGTATGGTTCATGATTTTCTATTTTTTAAGTGGCATTGTAGTTTTATAGTGGCATTCTGCATCGAAATTCTTTTGTTTCGTTTTGGATGGGTTTCGTTTGAACGTATACCGGTTTGAGAATGGCCTTTGACATATTCAATTGTGGATGCTGGCAGATTTATCTTATATTTCGAGTATCAGATTGAATTCAGGTCCAATTGGATTGATATTCTCATCTTTCGTATCGTTTTTCTTTGACATCCCGGTTTCAACGCGCGTGAAGCTGCTAGGTGTTGAAGTATCTGAAAAGTCGTTCGTTTATTTTGTGGGCCTTCAGGTTTGTATCCACTTTCCCTTCTTAATTGTAGGTTTGAAACTGAAAAGTGCTGTGCAATTTTTCTGAGTCTAACTTGCGTTTTTAATGTTGTGGAGTTTCTGCAGATAGCTTCTTGATGCTCAGTAGCTCAATGCTCGATGTTGTTGGTTGCTTCGCCTCAATTAAAACCTGTCGTTGTCCTTGCAGCTTCTATTGTGGTCATGGATGCAATCTTTGATACCAGGAGTTTGCGGAGTGATTGCTGGCCTCATTTACAGATACGATGTAGCCGGCGTTCAGGAAATAGGGGTATGACACTACCTTTTTTTCATGAAGTAATAGTCATAGGTGTTGATTCCCCTTTGTCTGTCTGTCTGTTGACTCCATTATGACAGGATGTGTTAGTGTTTGGAGTAAGTATTTGGATTGTTGTTGTCTGGCAACGCAGTTTTTTGTGGTTGTTGGTCTTGCAGTTCTCGCCTGGCGCTTTTGGTAGAATGGCATGCAGAGTGGCACCTTTCTTCTCAGGGATTTCTCCCGAGATGGCGTACAGAATGAATACCGGCAGATCCAAAGAAACGGAGTCCAGAAATGGTTATCCGCATGAGGTGGGTAGATTTGTGTAATTTCATTTTAAGTCTTTTGATTAAAGGGCTTGCCGCCTGTTCTAAAATGGTACTTGCTGTCTTTTTTGGGTGTATCTCTGAAGGCATGCCATTTATATCGTATGGTCAGACCCTTAATGAAAAGGGCAATGACCTTCCTTTGAAAATTTGCAGACTGAGTCATGCTCAAATAATCTTGGAGAGCACTTGCAAGCAGTCACCTGCGCCTGGTGTCATTTCTTACTGCTTCTTAGTCAATGACTGGATAGTGTAGAACTTGTGGCTAGTCGTTGAAAATTGATTGTATTCCTCGGGTTATTCCTGGCATAGCATTGGTTGTCGCGTCCCGGTACATGTTTAGAGTCCCTTCGTTTCCTTAGACTTAGTCCGTTATGATAAACAATCTGTTGGATTCACATTCCGCAGATTGTCTATCACAGATCATAAATTTCTTACTGAGAAGCAGGTTGTATGTTGGATAACCTCCTGTTTAGCAGTGAAACATCCTGTTTCGATTGTGTGCAGTCGGAATAATCCAAAAATTCAGTTCCTACATGTGTGTTTCGTTTCTTGAGTTGTAATTTGTGTGAGAATTGCGCAGGTGAACGCACAAAATCGTTACTCTCTGCATGGTTGGAATGCAGAATGGCGTCTATGCAGGTGTATCGACTGTACAGGTCAGCGAAGGGAAATTGCCCGAGTCGGTGGCTCTGGGTCACAATCGAAAGGACGTAACATAGCATTTGCCTGACTGCGCCTAAACGAATGACGAAGCTGAAGCTCTAGACTACTTGACTGGAAGAGGACACCATGATAGTATGCCATGACAACATTATCTGACACTCTGGAGTTTCAAAGTAATGACGGTGACATGCTATAGTCCATGATTATGTAACAAGCGTGGAGGATATTCTAGAATGTCGTTTTGGAGAAGAGAGGTGTGAGTGTAATCTTACTAGCAATAACTTCTTTGCAGACTGTCCTGCACTGTAATGAAGTCCATCGTAGTGTACAGTACAACGTATTGAAGAGTATGATTGCCTCCTGAGTAGTGAGGAGCCCGCACATGTATTATTAGCTATGTAGTAGTGGTGGTGCTGTCAGATACTTCGGGCGAGCTGAAGACCTGTTATGAGGCACCTTTTTCCAGCCTCCACATGGAGTGTTGTCGCGTCTTACTGCCCAGATGACAGGTTAATACTGTTTTTTCTGTCTGTTCGAATTGCAGTCTGAGCAGGCCTTTCGACCTGCTGTTCTGAACAAGAATGAGTTCATCCAATATAGCAAGCTGTGTTGCCTTAGATCTACTGTAGTGAAATGCTATGATTCATGTTTTTACACTGCAGGTCTTTTGAAGCAGTTTTTGGATCTGAGACAATTGCAATTGTTTTTTTGGGTGGAGAGTTATCCGTTGTGATGAGAGATCTGAATCAGGATTTTGAATCAGGATTTTGACATGGATTAACCCCTAAAGGACCATTGTCCCTTTGGGGGACAAATGGGATTTCGGGCAGGTACCTATGGGCTGAATTTTTGTCTGAATTTTTGTCGTGATTTTTTGAAACTTTTTTTGAAGATAGAAAAGCTGATAAGCTTTGTGGGAATATAATTTTTTTCACAATCAATGCCCGGGAACAATAGTTATGACCAAATAAGCTCAAAATAAGGGATGGGTGGCAACTTGGGCAGCAAAACAAAATTTGCAAAAATTTGATATTTTCTCATATGATATATTTTTGTCTATCTAGAAAGCTTTGATTCATTTCATTTGGATTTGTTATGAGAAAGTTATGGACATTCTTGTTTTTTAGGTAGTTAGAGCGTCTTCTTGAAAAAACAAACTTGTAGGATTCATTTCTTAATGCAATTTTTCAAATTTTTTTAAGAATGATAATTAAGTTTCTTTGAATTTTTTTTTCCTAGACTCTCAACTCAATTCTCTATTATAAGGATTTAAAGCTCAAAACTTTGTAGTGCAAAATTTCAAGTTAAAAATGTTTAAAGTCAAAAAATCTAGTCTTGCAATGTGTTGAAAAACTTGTTTTTTTCACTTTAAATGCAAATATCTTGCAATCTATGTTGCCAAAAATTCTTCAAAAATTTCCACACATTCTTATATTAATTAAGTGGAAGATCCTGCAATTAGATATGCAAAAAAAACATTTATCAATCTTTTTTACTCTTTGCTATAGAAATAGCAGTTTTGAGTGTTTTTGGGCAAAAAAACGGCCTTGGGCCTTTATGGGGTAATGGATATCACGACAGTATGATGGAGTAATAACACTCATTGGCACTAATTTTGCTAATTTGCAAATTTGCAAGGCATATTATAGTAGAAGAATTTATTTTAGATAGTCCCTGTCATGGCTTTTTAGGTTGATCTATTGTGGACAATAGGTGGATGTAGTATTCATTGAGAAAGATTTTTTGTTTGTACCTTCTTTCTTTCTTTCTCATCCTTACATTTGCACACATTGAGTTCAATTTATCAACAAATTTTTTATATTGCACAAACTAAAATGCTTCTACTATAATAGTTATCAAGAATAGATGCTTCTACTATAATATAGATGTTTTCAATATTTTAAAGATGGATTCTAGTTGTGTTCATATTTGTATGTATTTGCCCCCATGTTTGATCTAGCACCATTAGTTTACTTCAAAGAGTTCCAAAGTCTATATTGTGGATGATGCATAGAGTGTTTTAGGACAATGTTTTGTTGAAATCACTTCTTAATCATCCATATTGATGTTTAAATTTGTCATAGACAATCTTATGATTGATGAAATTGAGATAAATAATATGGAGTATTTATAGACAAAGAGATCAAAAGTTTTTTGCAAAGAATGATCCATGTATTAACCTCTAAAGGATCACAAGGCCATCATTTGGCTATTGAAACACTAATTTTTGCATCCTCGATCCTTTAGGGACTAAAAGCTTAAAGTGCTTGGTTACATTGGACTTAAGAAGTAAGCTTTTCATGTAAATAGCAATGAAATTTTAAAAACAATGAAGCCTCACAAGATTGATTTTGAACACAAATTTATTCCAAAGATCCAAACCATTTGATTATAGCATCCTAAATGTGAGTAAAATCTCAATCATGTTGCTCAACGATGACATTGCAACTTATAACTAAATTGCTAGTTTTAAGATAACAAACAAGTAGAATTAGTAAGATGGTTTGCATTCGCAAATTGTTTAGAGCACTTGCACCCATGTATGCCATATGTGGCCTCAATAGTGTATGGTGTGTTGAAGCTTGGGAGAGCCTCCCACCAAGGACACACCATGAAGGGATTTTTGAATGGGCTCTTCACTTGAGGATCCAAAAGTACCACAAGCTTAAGGCCTTGTATGGATTCTGAACACACCCATTCTAAATTCCAAATTTTCTTTGCAAGAATAGTACTTTCGCATATAGGATTACAATGGCTTGTGGTTAGAGTAGCATGATGCACCGTCAAAGCTTATATGAGGCCCTTGGTTGCAACAATGGAGGGAATTTTGAAGAGCCAAAAGGAGGCCAATCACAACAAAATTGTGGAGGCATGTGTACACTACATTGTGGCAAAGCTCTAGTTGCAAGAATTTTGCACCTTAGGAGGAAATAGCAAGGGGAGGGTCCTATTATAGGTTGAATGAGACTTGATTTCAATGCTATGGTGGATTTAGTTCTTTGCAAATACGGGGCTTCTTTTTTAATAAAAATTCGAAGGGTGGTAGGATGAATTCTTTACAGAAAATAAGGCCATATTCATTATATTGAGACTTTTTGCAGTCTCATTTTTATCCTCAAGTCAAAGATAAACCGCTTTATCTCATTATTAGTATTTTTTATAAATAAGTAACAACACCAACAATTAGAGTTTCATTTTAGAATCACTATTTCAGCATTACTTATTTTTGGTTTCAATTACTATTTTTTTAAATGAATTTATAAAAATTGGCATTCAGTCTCAAAATCTATGAAAAGTCTCAATATAACGAATATGGCCTTAAAAGAATTGAAGTGCAGTTGAATGCTTAAAGGCATGGGGTGAATTTTGTTTGTGGGGTGGTTGTAGGGTCTAATTCTCAATTCAAAGTTGGTGGGGTGACTTGAATGAGGTAGGAGAAAGTTTAGGGTTTTCCACAACTAATAGAATGGAGATTTTCAATTTATTATGCTCAAGGACTTATTTGATGTGGAGTCTACAGTGGGAGGGGTGAAATTTTATGAATCCTAGGATTGATTTGAATTGGATTGTTGAAGTGATTGGAATTGGATCTATAGATGCAAGGGATGGTCTCAAAGACAAGTTGAATTTGCTTCACAGAGGGCAAAAGTCTACAATTTGAGTATCAATAATATAGAGAATTTTGTTACAAATGATAGAGTCATTGGAATTATTGGAATTTAAACATCATATTCGTTAAAATGGGAGATTTCCACGGAAATGGGAGTTTTTTTTCACACTACAAATCATGTATTGAATAGAATTTGACCTCTACAAATACAACATTTGCAATGCAATGACATAGAGATTATGCACATAGTACCAGATGCCCTGAATAGCATGTGCTCATTACAAATTACACAACAATTTATTGAAAGTAATCATTGAATGTAAATACCTTAAATCATTGAATATACAATCACTATGAAATGTGACTTTGTAAAACACTACTAGTTGCAAAGTTGTATTACTAGTCTCAAAGTACTTGTAATGGAGACAATTGCAACCTTTTTAGTAGCATCTTGCGAAGAAGATCGCACGGTGTTTAGGGTGATGATTAATGAAGAAGTTGCCGTAGTGTTTAAAGGTAAATGAAATGCATTGTAAACTACAAGTGCCAACTCAATCCAAAATGGACATGAACTGAAGAACGAAATTTGGAAAACTATAGAAACAAGCTATATGACTTTCCTTCACAAGTACTCTTACACACCGTAGCGTGTGAACTGCAGTCTATAAGAGTACTTGTAAAGGAGAATTACATAGCTTATTTTTATAGTTTTCTAAATTTTGTTCTTAAGTTCATGTCCATTTTGGATTGAGTTGGCAATTGTAGTTTACAATACTGAAAACATTTAAACACTGCGGCACCCACTTCACGAACCATCACTTAAACCACCGTATGACCTTCTTCACAAATTGCTACCTCCAAGAGTATACATGTCTCCATCATAAAAACGAACATGTACTCTACTACTAGTATTACAACAATTCATGCTTGCTATACAATTTCGAGTTTCAAAATTGTTCTATACAAATATATCTTTTGTCCCTATATCCCTTTGGACACCTACCCTATTCTACATAGAACTACTACAAATGCGTCTTGCTCTTCAACTTCTCTATTGCTGCATATATCTCTGGTCCTTGACTGTACCTACTACCTTTGTGGGAATCTGTCCTGGCAATTTGCTTCCTTTGAGCCACCAATGACCTCTTCTCCCAAGCATCTTTAACATGGGGCCCCAAATAAATTGATTTAGGGATTACCCCATGCGACTTGCATTTGCGACGTGTGACCATCTCTACTATGAAGCCTGGATGCAAAATACGTTGACAGCGTTTAGATGATGTACCTTGCTCTTCATAATTAGAATTCGAAGGCGTTGTCAATTGAGAACGGATCAAACCGGTAGTAGTGGATCTCAAAATAACTTCATCACCCTACACAAGAAACTAAACAAGTGAGACAATGGACAAATGACCTATAACATCATGCAAACCTTCTTTAAAAAAAATTGGAACAGACATTTAGAAATCAACAAAGCGTCTCACCTTGAAGTGAACACTCATCTCTTCATCATAGAGCTTCCTTTGCGTCACTAAAATCCCTGGAGAGCAGTCTTAACATCATATTCATTAGTTTGGGGGATTGAGGACCTCCCAAAATAATCATGTTGATCTCGACTTAAATCAACAATTTCCATTAAAATGAGAGTTTTGATGTAAATTAACATAAAACCTTTCAATATTAGGTCAAATCTTTGAAAGGTTTTCTATCCGTTTAACTCGAATCGAGTTAAATTGACATAAAACCTTTCAGTATTAGGTCAAATCTGAAAGGTTTTCTATCAATTTAACTCGAATCGAGTTAAATTGACAAAAAACCCTTTCAATTTTAGCTAAATTGATATAAAACTTTTTGTTGAGTTTTTTTTAAATAATCTCTCATTTCAATGGAAAACTCCCATTTTAATGAATATGGTGTTTCTTGAGGAATGGGTGACTGCGGTCGACATTTTAGATGAGAAGGGGAGCTCACAAGATGAGAGCCCTTTCTTGCGGTGGGCGGACTATCAACAACACCGTCATCAACGGACTTCATGGAGAAGTCCATAGTTGATTACGCTGTAGCTACAGAATACATGATGTGGCCCAATCTGCTTTGCGATATAGCAAACTGTCCATAGTCAGAGAACGAGTCAACAGAGGCAACACACTTGATTTGACATTCAAATTGAACTACCGATGTAGCACGAAAAGCCTGGGAACAAAGACAGAAACCGTTGTCAAAACAACGCTTAACAAGAAGGACACTTACAAATTTCCATTGGGATTTAAAAGCATATATCCATTTACTTGACAAATTTGACAACCATGTACAATTACTACACCAACAACTTCGGAATGGTAATCCCACTAAGTCCCACCAATACCTAGTGCCACTCCTACTCATCGTGATTTTGATACGTGACGGATACAAATCAACGAGTGATCTAGTTCGACCTTTCTGTGTTGAGGTCTGTCCAATTTCTCAAAAGGAATTGTACGACCAGGATTTCTCTGCTCAAAATCAAGAAAAATAGAATTGGAAATCACAACTACCTCCCTCAACTTTCTGAACTCGGCTAAGTCCTCCTCTTGAACTAAGTGCCAGCATCCAAAAATGTTATCT
This sequence comes from Antitrichia curtipendula, assembly GCA_951230915.1. Taxonomy (NCBI): domain Eukaryota; kingdom Viridiplantae; phylum Streptophyta; class Bryopsida; order Hypnales; family Leucodontaceae; genus Antitrichia; species Antitrichia curtipendula. The sequence goes on along the minus strand of OX579634.1, from coordinate 53,363,420 downwards.
CTACGAAAGGGATACAATTTCCAAGGCCTCTCTGAATGCAGTCGTTGAATATAAGGAAGAAGATGAGAAATGAGGATTTTGTCTGACGCCCCTTCGCCCTCATACGACCACGGGTGAAACATAATGATATTTTCAGGTTTGTTCATAATGTGTTTGGCTGGACTGTCATCAACAATAATAGTATTCTCTCTGGAGAAATTGGAGTCCATCATCTGGAACAATTTCTCCAAGGGTTTCATTAACAAGTCCTTGTTCGTTCCCTTCACCTTGTAGTTGCCTACTTTCCCATACTGATTCTTACACTTCAATACATTGCACTGCTCTTGCCTAAAGATATGTAAGGGGGGTTCTAAGCCTTCAAACAAGTAATTGCATATTTTCACAACTATGGACCTCTTCATGGAGCTCCACACGGATAGGTTTGCAAGAGAGGAGAACTCCCAGAGAACCATCAGACAATGGGGTCGAATAGTGACTTTCTTGACACCAATAACGATGGTTAATAAATCAGGACATATTTCTTCAGGTTTCGGGTATCTGTTCTCCTTTGTATGATACTTCTTATCCTCATTGACGCAGAGAACTCCATTCAAATCCAGGATGACGTTCAGCCATTTCTTAGTCACCCCGGACGTGAATGGGATCAGTCCTTCCGTCTCACCTACTGGAACGCTTGCTTTACTGTTACCCTGTTCAGGAATTACAGCAAAATGTACAGACAGTTAAACTGAATGCACTGTCCACCACATTTTACATACTGAATGCGCAATGTAAGAAAAATGGACAATCCCCATTGCAAGAAATAAAGCGGACAGAGAAAAATAATAAAAGACGACAGAGTAGGAAACAAATTAAAATGACGCCTATAGAACAAGTCACAAGGAAATGCAAATAGGTTACCCCAACCTCTGTAACGTGACCTGGCGAGGATACTCTTGCGGCAACCAAGGATTCCGTCTGAGGAATATCGATTTCCAAAAGTGCATCATCGGTAATGCCGAATCCCACATCCATAGGACGGGAAGCTTCGACATCTTCACTGGGTATGTGCGGTCCATGAGATTGTGGACACACTGCCTCTACATTTTCAAGGGAATCGTCTAGTGCCGGTACTGACATCAAGCAATCAGAGGTAGGAGTGGCGGTAAAAGGACAATTATCCAAAGCATTGTGGATAAATGCATCATTCATTTCCAAAATCAATGAGCCTGCGATTACTCCAATTGACCACGAAATTGTTATTGTAAGAACACAATATACAGAAGAGAGTCTCATATATAGCTCTGTTACTAAAAACTGTACATGCGGTTTTACCTAGTGATACTAAGCCTGTCACTAACCACTATCAAAAAACAAAACAGAACGGAAGGAGTTTCAACTCGAATCGAGTTGAAAGAGAGGTAGAGAATCACTGGGAACAACCTGAAGGTACAAGAGCCACAAGGTCCTGTGACTCCTCCGCCTCTATTCCCTCCGCTGGAGTGACCTCAACAACTGGATCGGCTGATGCAACGACAGGCACATCCTGCAATTCCTCTTGGTTCGTAGAAGACGGCACAACGACAGATTCCGGTTGGATGGAAGATGACCCAGGTGATAGTTGCACAGGAATGAGGTCTGGCGCTGCCGTACTCAAGGAGGGAGTCGTAGAGGTCGCTTGATGATGCATTGTGCTGTCCGCAGACCCTTGGGCATTGTTGGCAATTAGGAGTTGCGACGATGTTCCGGCCGGCGCTACTGCCAAGGGCTTCATTCCCATCACTTACAGCGCCACCTTCAGGGCACTCTTTGCCACAATCTCTGATATATTTGCTATCACAGTATTGATCATGAGTCGGTTCTCTTCGCGCGCCCTCTTGTTTTCCTCCCTATTTTCTTGCCGCGCCCTCTCGTTCTCCTCCCGGTTTTGGGTTATTAGATCAACCATTCACTATTTATCTTGCAGGGCTGAAGGATACGCCAGCCTCTTCCTCTTTGGTGTAGGGCGTCTATCAGATTTTGGAGTCTGCTTCAACTGGGTTCCATGCGGCGTGGAAATAGAGACCGGTGTGAAATTTTGTTGCGCAGAGGTGTCGGATGACCCTCGCATGTCGCTTGCATCAGGTGTTGCATTGGAGGTGTTTGGTGCAGCATTAAATGCTTCAGCCCCACCACTAGCATCTGAGGTATCTGGTGGAGCATTGGGTGTCCCAGTCTCATCAGCCACCATGTCCAGAACCATATCGTCAATTGGATCCTGCCACCCCTCCTCTATTGCGTTGTCTTCTTCTCTCTCCCACTCCTCTTCATCATGCACGCTAACAGAAGCCTCTGTCGCAGCACAGGATACGCAATTCCCATGTTATACTCCCAAAAACCACTCTAAAGCATAACAAAGTGACTCTAAAGATCGAATCCATGAGATTCTGTGAAGTATCTAACTCTATTAAAGAAACAAGCCAAGTCAGGGACAACAATCATCTTTTCCGGTCCTCTTCCTATGACCGGAACCAAAAACACCCAGAAAACAAAGGACCGGATTCTTGCTCTCTTCCGATTCCAACTAGTCTTCCGGTTGTCGAATCCAAAACAACCCAAGGACCCTATCTCTTCCGGTCCGGGTATCCGTCTAGACCAATCCGTTCTAGACAACTCACAACCATTTCCTCTCCTATCCGGTTTGGTTTTGCCTCTGTTTAGCCATCAGAGGGTTCGCCGCTTGCTTTTGAGAGTGGTAGGCCCACCACACCTTCCGTGACTTATAGTGGCTGAAGACCCACTTTCCTAATCTCTTCCTTCCTAGGCTAGTACGGATCCGGTTTGGTCCTTCACAGCAATCCAGATCGCAATCCGGTCCACTGGTCACACAAAGACCCCCCGTACGATCCTCTCAATACTACAACGACCCTAATGTCATCTTATTCCGTGCGAAGCTAAGGTGGTTACAAGTGTATCCGTCCGTTCCAACGTCAACTAGAATTCTTCCGTTTACCGCTAAGATGGCGAGACCTCACAGGAGATCGGACACTCCACCGGATTTCTCACCCAGGAGTTCTAGCGCGACTAAGGAATCCCTCCCTATCCGCCTAGCCTAACAACGGCTTTCTCACCCGGAATCTCAAACTCTAGAAGCGCTGAGGCACTGAAGTTCACTCCCAACTCTATCCTATCCGCTCACATGCACTTAGAACCAAGAAAAACACCAAGGGGAGAAATCCCAACGCATCCGCTCGTGCTTTCCGAACTCCCTCACGCACAACTCTGCCAAAACATGGGAGAACGTACAACAAGAAAGTCCAAAGAGAGAACACAAAGAAAATGTAGAAGGAAAGACTCTCCGTCCTCAGCACAAGGACTGAATTATCTACACTTTGAGAACTTCCAAAAATAACAAAAGGCAAAAAGAGCCGTTAAAAGTCAACCTAAATCCGGATCCTAACTTCCGGTCCTCCTAACACTACCGGATCGGATTACTAATCCAGATCCGTTCCTATCCTATCTTTCCTAACTTATTCTACATCGCTATCCCGCGCCCCAACAAAGGACTCTTGGGCTCCGCCTCCAATTGCTCGAAGACTTCTTCCAAGTTCCTGTTCCGCTCTCCGGCCATCGGATTTGGCATGTCAGAACCGGGAGAGTCTTCGATGTTGATCGGCGCGGTCTGGGAAGGCTGACTCGGCTTTGACTGCGGAGTCTGGTCCCTTCCTTCCCTTGGGTCTGGCACTTCCGGAAATGATTCCGGCATGGAGATGTCCGATAGATGGACCTTCATCGAACCGGTCAGCTTCTGTGTACACTCCTCCATCCGGTCCGCCGCTCCTCGAGCTAAGACCAAATTCTTCTCCACCTGCTCGGAGAAGTCAGTCAGGATCCGGACTATCCGGGTACCGGATAGTTTCTTCTCCTCCAAGACTTTCTCGTCGAAGAGTCTGGCCCTGACTGCCATGCTTCCGGTTTCACCGAAAGTCGCTTTCACCGATTCCGCCACCTTCTGCGTCTCATCCGCCATTATCCGGGTGGCGGCCATATCTTCCTTGAAGGTGGCCACTTCCGCCTTCAACATGTCGACCTCCTCTTGAAGTCGACGGATCTCCACTTCCTGCTTCCGGATCTCGACCGGATTGGTGATGCACTCCGCTACCTTCCCTGGCAACTTGCTATCCGGTGCTGCCTGCACCAACTCTCCGATCTGGATTAGGGCGATTCTCTTCGCCTCCCAGTCCGTGCGGATGTCGACGAGGGTCTTCACCAACTTCTCGAACGGGTCGACCGGTCCCTTCTTCGAACAGCCTGTCTTCTCCCCTTCCGGTGTCTTCTCCTTTCCGATTTTATCACCGAGTGGAGATCCTCTTCCGGTCGGAGACGTCGTCTTGTGCCGCTTGGGCTGCCTCTCTGCCTCTTCTTCATCTTCTTCTTCTTCTTCGGTCTCGGATCCGGTTTCCTCTTCCTCCTTGTCCGTTTCCGATTCTCGGTATTTCAGGAGATTTTCCTGGGCCTTCCACTCTTTCTCTTCCGAGTCTAAAAGGAGCTGGTGTTGTTCATAGAGGTGGAAGAGGTAGGGACACACGGGTGTCGGCCTACTCCTTCCGACCCTCGTCGCCAACTGGGCCACCAGATCGAACATGATCCGGGCCCAGTCCGCTTTCCGGTCACCGCTCAGGGCACCGAAAATAGTGTTGCCGAGGGTGATTGTCACCCTTGTCGGCTTCTCCGGATGGAGGATCAGGATCAGGAACTGTAACAGTTTCCGGTGCCGGTCGTCGATGCAGTCTTCCACCGCGTATCCGTCTTTGGGGTTGACCGCTCCTCGGAACTTGCCCCGGACGTACTCGTCCTTCCGGTTTGCCATACCGTGGCCTCCTGCCCGGAACTTATAAACCTCCCTCTAGATCTCTTCTGTCCATTGATGTGGAACACAGCGGATCGTGTTGTCGAACCGGAGCATCTCCATCCCCTCCTTTGTCGAAGGGAGAACCGGAACGACCTTCCGGAGTTTGACCGGAGCCGACGACGTGGATGGGCCTGGTCTGTTCCGCCTAAGCTGCGGCATGGACACAGACTAGATCTAAGACAGTCCTTTCCGATTCTACCTCACACAGTCCTAGCCGCACGTCCCGTTCTCACGTTCTCTCTCCGATCTCAACCGGAAACCTGCACAGCGATCGGTACGCAACCGGAAACCTACCCTGCAGCACACCTCTACCGCTCACACAAACACGCGCACGCTCACAACACTTGAAAACGAGGAGCGCCAAAAATACTCTCACCAAACAGCGTTTGGAAATGGAGAGCGACTGAGGAGGTCCTGGGCTTTTATAGTCTCTCCTAACCTAAAAGCCGTCATGATGACGTTTACCGGTCCGGTCCCACCAATCCGGTCTAACCCTAATCCGGTTCTATACCCCCAATCCGGTCCATTGCTACTTCCGGACAAGGATCCGATTCCAATCCGGTTCTTGGGTGTCACCACTAGGATTGGATTCGTTCGAACTACTCCACTATTTCAATGTCTTTCCTAATTTTCCGTCCTCTGCTGTTTCTAGACAAAACCTAGATACTAATCGATAGTTTCCGTTCCGTTTTCTAGATAAACAACTGAAAACCAAAAATTCGGACTGCGACAGCCTCCCTCCTAGAACCATCATGAGCAGCCTCATCTTCAGCCGACATTTTCTTCTTTCCCCTTGCAAAGCTGGAAGCACCTTTTGACGCTCGCTTAGGATGAACTCTCGAGTCCACATAATAAGTGTGGTCGCGAAATTCATCTTTGTCAAGATTTTCTGAATTAACGGATAGACTGAGAAATTTTGAGCCGTAGCTTGAGTTACCGATCACGAAGTGATCTAACGAATGCATTTGCAACCCGAGAACTAGTATTAGAAAATCAATGTAACCTACTTTAGGTGTGCTTGAGTTCATCAAAGTATATAAACATCAACCTTGAACTGCACAAGCCAATACAGGGATACCCTACCTGCGCGTTCAACTCGCATCAAGTTAAACATCATCGTCAGTGAATGGTAAGATCCTGATTAGTTGAAGTCGAAGCGAGCTAATAAATCCATGGAGAAATGCCACGACTTATCCACGCTGCGCAGAGAATCTTGCCTCTTGCAAAGTGTGAAATGATTTTGTCTGTCGGCTTGGCAAGTAGTTCCAGAAAGGTTCGGAAAATAATTACACCGCCGCCCGAGAGTTGGAAGGACGGATTTTCCGTCCTCTCGACGGTCTGCCCGTTCCGCCGACGGCCTGCCCGTCCCCTCGAAGGAATACCCGTCTTCTGGACGGCATACCCGTCTCTTCGACAGCATACCCGTCTCCTGGACGAAATACCCATCTCCTGGACGGCATACCTGTCTCCTCGACGGAATACCCGTCTTGTGGACGGCAAACTCGTCTCCTTGCCGGGATACCCGTCCTCTGGACGGTGTACCCGTCTCTTGGACAGAAAGGCCGTCCAAAAGGACGGGGTGCCCGTCTCCTCGACGGCCTGTCCCTGGTCGGGAACGGCTCGCCCATCATCTCGATGGCCTGTTCGTGGTCTGGGACGACCTGCGTGTCCTCTCGACGGCCTGCCGAACGTCCTGGATGGCCCTTTAAAATTTTAATTTTAATTTTTTTGATATATTATTTTTATTATTAGTAAAAAGCAGTTTTTTTATTTCTTCATGTCATGTCCATGTTAGAAAGTCTTGTAGCCATCTTAGAAAATGTTATGACTGTTTTAGGTGGGAAGATGACCATCATGGAAACAATTTTCTGCTGATTTGGGATAGTCTACAAACTCTTTTGGGCTTACTAGACAGTACACTTCAAAAATTAAAAAAAATATCATATTTAATCCAAAAAATAAAATTCCAATTGCGTTCTTCATTTCTTACATACAGTGTCTTTGTATGGAAAAAATTTGATTATTTTTGCTAATGGCAATACAACAAATCAGTCATTCTGCCTGTCATAGGCAGGTTTACCTTATATCACAAGGATGATGACATTAGAATCCATCATAGCGTAAACTTAATTTCCATTTCATGATTTATTTAGAATGTACTAAATGTAGTAGACATTAAAAACACATTCGAAGTGCAAATCGCAATAATGAAATTTCATTTTTAGGGTCGTGTTGGGGGATTTTACATAAAATAGGAACTAGAGAAAATGAACTTTTGCTTGATAGTTAGACTCAAACTCAGAAAATATCAATTTGAAGGAGAAATTTCAGATTTAGAGTAAGGAGCAACAACTTCCCAAGATACACTAAAGTAGCATTTTTTTTTTTTTTTTTTTCCTAAACTCTAAATTACGCGGAGGCAAATATCAGAAAGACTACAAAATCATTTGGATACACTTTGTAACTCAACATGGAAGGTCCCCAAAAAATGAAATGAACGCTTCCACAATCTTTCCATCTCATTGAAGTGATTGAATTGCCATCAAATTGGCACTAAATGATGTCGTTGGGCATTCAGAGGTTGAAGTTTATTGTAAATATCTTGCAATCTACAATTCTACATAGGCAAAGTTTGTGAAATTTCTTCCGGTCAATTGAACACTAGTCTAGTACTCTAGTTTGAGATCTTACATACTACAAGTAGATGTGCACCTTAAAGGCCTAAACACATTCATTTTTTTTTTTACATTCTTTACTATAGAAATGGCAATTTATTTCAGATATAGGATGGAAAAGAGGCCTTGGGACTTTAGTCAGTTTAGTGGTTAACATACGGTACTACATAAGCAATTAATAAACAATCCATATGAAAAACTATAATAATTCACCGCTAGTTGCTTTATAATTTAGAAGCCATAAAAAAAATATAGAGACCACAAAAATGTGAAGTTCATGTACTCAATGTTGCATTTCAATTTTATTACACCAATCCACTCTTATTTGCTATAGTTACATAAACTTGAACATCAAATACTCTTAAAATTGCAACAGTGAAGAGGGTTTAAGTTTTAGGGTTTAGGATTTAGAGTTTAGGGTTTGGGATTTAGGGTATTGGCCTATAGGGTTTACTTCAAAACCTAGCATGGACCGGAAACCACAAAAAATGTTCTTCCTTTTTTTAGTTGGCATTACAAGTGCAAAACTTGATCGAGATGTAGTCTTTGAAGTTTGAATTGGAAAAAAATAGATTAACGATTTAAAATCAAAGTTTTATAAAATATATTGAAGACACCAAAAAACGGCATAACAATTGTCGCACGCGTAGTTAGCGCGTAAGTATCTTTAACACAAAAATGTGGTAAGATGACACGAGTTATCGTCCCAGGGAATTCTAGTATGTTGCTGCAAGTTTTGGGTATCCGGATCACTTCCAAAAACACCCCAAGCAATCCGTACACTCTATTGCTATCTTCCGGAAACTAGTATTTTCCGGATTCCAATCCGGTTCCGCCCTATTCCGGATTCCGGTTCCAACTCTCTCAAGTAACTGGTTTTAGATACCCCTGTTTCACCCTCAGGGGGTCCACTATTGATCTTTCCGAGGGGCAGGGACTCGCCACTCTTGGTTCACACTCTCTATCCGTAACAAACAAAACAAAACACCCAAGAATTATACAGTAATAGCAAAGGGAGAATCCGTACCCTCACAATCTTCCAGATGACGTATCCAGAAAGTAGGTCACACAGGGCCCGGTTAGATCCACCTTACTACAACGACAGATCCAGACTTTCCGGATTGTAGTGCTGACTTTGTATCTCTCGAGTGCTCCAGAGGTTGGCAGACCTTCCGATGGCTGGGATAATTCCTCAGGCGGTTGCTTATCTCCGCACGGAATCCTCCCTGGACTTCCGGACTCGCACCCTCACCCGTAACAGGCTTCCACCGGATCACCGTTCCAGCAATTTAAAGGCACCATGCACAGCTCCTCATTCACACATCTAAAGCTCTTCCGTCACAGCATATGTATCTGTCAACCCAAGAATCCGGACTCCCTCTCACACACTCTCACTTACAAACCAGTGTACGACTCAATCATCAACGCGATACGCAAAGAGATGATCAAATTGATCTCCGGTAAGCTTCGATTAAATGACAAGAAAGGGAATGACAGGCCAACAAGCCGGCCTGCCCTTAAAAGCAAACAAAAAGCGGCCAAAAGGCCCACACAAAACCCGGCCAACGGCCAACTAAAAATCCGCCTAACGGTCCTAATAACCGTTCCGGCAAAACCGGAAAGCCGTTTGACAGCCTAAAAGTCCGGAACTAGGGGCCCACACTCCGGGTTACCCGTTTCCGGAAATAACTAATAAGTCAAAATCCTAACTAAAAAGACACCCATCCGCACTAGTCATTTGCGGGGCTTCTTTGTCGATGGTCCGGCCCTAAGATTCGCTGGAGTGGACTTCCGGGCAGTTACCTTTGCTGGAGTCCTCTTCGTTGCCGACCGAGTCCGGATTTGAGGCGGATCAGAATCCGTCCCTTCCGATTGGGAGTGAGACTCCGCAGATTCCTCTTCCGTCTCATCGATCTCCAGCGGCTCCTCGATCCTCGTGTGTCGCTGCCGTGTCGTCTTTGTCTCCGTCAAATTAATGACGGTGTTGCCCGGATTCGCTGGTGGTGGAGTGTTCTGCATATGCATAAACCTGTCCGGATCGGTCCGGGCAGGATTCCGGACACTTGCTGCTGCTATGGCCTCAGCTTCTGTCTCCGTCAGCTGGAGAGGCGGAAACAGGTTTATCGCCGCCTGTCTTCCGGCTGTCCCCTCCTGGACGGTGGTCTGTGTGCTTGCTTCCTTCGGCGTTTTAACCTCCGGATAAGTGACCACGTGAGTCGGGATTTCCGGATTCCTCTTTCCCGTTGAAGTTCCGGCTCCATGGGTTTCTTGGAACTCTCCTCCCGGAAGATCAGCGAACATTGCTTGGTCAAGCAGGTTCGGGTCGAGGCTTCCAATCAGCTGTCGCATCTCCTTCAGCACCCCCTCCATCCGGGCCTCGAAATCCGTCAGGATAAGCACGACCTTCGTTCCGGTAATGTGGCCTTGGGCCACCATCTGTGAGTTCCAGAGTTGGGCCCTCGAGATGGTGCTGGCCGGAAGGTCGATCAGTTCTCCCAGCTTCCATACTAGAGCCATCGCTTCCGTGGACTTCCGGTTTGCGATGTGCATCTCCCGTTCCGACCACTGGTGCTGGCTCCGGAACTGATCCCGTTCCTCCTGAAGACTCCGGATCTGATCATACAGAACCTTGACGTCTTCCGGATTCGGTCTTCGTGCGATGGCGGCCAAGATCTCTCTCTCGTCCTTCACTCCTAACGAATGGCAAATGTCTTGGAGTACTGCTGCCATCCGGTCGTTCACCGTCCTCGTCGTTCGCAGCCAATGTATGGCGTTCTCGACTGGATCCACCTCCTCGTGTGGGCTTTCCGGCTGGACGGAACCTTCCGCCACTTGTTTCCCTCGCGCTGTCCGGTCGGTGGACTTCCGCCTACTGGTTCCGGCCTTCTCCGGAGTGGTCTGTGTTTCCTCCGGAATGTCCTCCTCCTCAGATTCCGGCTCCTCCGGCTGCAGTTCCGGTCTCAGCCCGTACTTGAGGAGATTTTCCCCTTTCTTGTACATAAGCTGCTCCGGCTCGCTCAGGGTTTCCATCCGGTGGTACAAGTGGAACAAGTACGGGCTAATGTAACTGGTCTTCCGTCCTGAAATCCCATTCGCTAACAATCCGTCGCTGCAAACCCCTCTTTTGGGTCGGCGGAGTTCCGGAATCTTTCTGCCGCAAACTTCTCCGGCCGGCCGGCCCATCCATGCCCCCGGTTCAGTGCAAAGTACGTTCCGGCCCAGAGCTCTTGTGTCCATGCTCTCGGGCGGCCCCTCACCGTCAACTCATACTGATTGGGAACTCCGTAAAGGAGTTCTTCAATCATTCCTTCACTCTTCAAGTCCCATGGGCGGTGTAAGAATCCGACACAGCCCATGGTCTCTAAATCCTCTTGCAACTCTCTATGGCTATCCGTATCGAACGGAATCACCGGGCTGACAGTCCATGCGGTCACCGCCAGTCTACGGGCTCGAGTTTCCGTCATCCTGTCGGTCTTCCGGAGTTGCACCGACCTTACTTCCGCTTCCTACGCCGATCCTATCTCACCACTCTTTCTCTCACTAAACGTACTCGCGAAAATGCCGCAGAGAAAAGAGACCGAATGAGAATGGCGGCGGGGTTTATATAGCGGCACGAAACCCTAAGTTCCCAAACCGGTGGAGTTCCCGTAAGTTCCCTAGCCGGAACCCCTACGATCCGGAACTTCCGACTATCCGGCTACTGGTTCCGGAACACTATTTTAACCTAATTAGAGTTTTAACTTTCCTACGAAAGAGATCTTTTCTAATGTAGGTTTCTAGTGTCTAAACTTCTATACTTATGCAAAAATTTCAAAGTTCTTCTCCTATATATTTCTATTTTATGTATTAAGTTTAGTTTCCGGACGTTCCGTAACGTTACAACAATATTTTTAAAAGGTAAAACATTCTTAAGTTTAGATGTATAGGGCTACATTCTTTTTCTGTAATGTATGAATGGAAAGCCGAAACAATGTTTTACATGAATCAATGATATGCATATGACATATGTTGTTTAGGAGGTCTTTCACTTATTTCATAATTAACCATTTCAGAGTTTTAATCTTACTACCTTTAACTGGAGCATTTAGAGGGTGGTTTTGTCTTGGTCTTTGTATATTTGATCCGGGCTTAGTAAGTTATTGAATGTTTGTACGTTTGAGACTTTGAGTTGAGTATATTAGTGTAGACAGGGTTTAAAATTCAACAAAATACTAAATTGTCAGGTGCACTTACATGCAGGGAAGGATGGAATCAAAATACAATAATCCCAAAGGTGAAATTGTTCTACATATAATTGATAAAATTCATTTGAATTTGAATTTGAGCCCTACAGAATATAAATTATTTTAAGGGATTGCGAGATTCTGGGATTTTTGTAAAAAAAACATTGCCCAATGCCAACAATTTTCGTGAAAATGGGTGCAATTAGAATGAATCAAATGTTAACATGAACATTCAAATAGAACATTCTAGGACCGACATTAAGAAGTTTTCAATTTGACCTTCTATGGTTTTTTCTATGTTTCTTCCATTATTTACGTGCAACAAAATATAATTCCATTCTAAATGAGCAATAAACCTTGTTTTTTGAGCATTGAATGTCATCCTTGGTATTTATTTGTCCTCTAATTAAAACAAATGTGAACATTAAGTTAACACTCTTAAACTACCCGCCACCGTAGACTAATGCCCGATTGAGAGGGAGGACACCTGTCCTGACAAGTCTGAGAGTGCCAAACCACATAAATGAAAAATTCTCCGAACAAGGATTAGAAATGAATTACACTCGGCCAGCACTGTTTTGAATGGCCCGATCGACGACCTTCCCACCCTCTCAACGGCCTTCCCATCTCTCGAAAGTCTTCCCGTCCTCTCGACGGCCAATTCGTGGGCTGGACGGCTTGGCCCCCTAGACGGCTAGTCCACGGGCTGGACGGCCTTCCCGTCGTCTGGACGCCCTAGACGGCCCTGGACGCTCTGTCCGTCCTCTTGACAGCCTGTCCGTCGATGTGAATGATTGGGGTGGATTGACCCCCTTGCTCGGCCTTACCAGAGGTGCATATAAAGAAAAGCCCTCTATTTTCGGTCGATCCAGGGTTATTATTTGATGTGATTGAACTAATTAGGGGTCTTTATGAATTCGTAATTTGCAAAAAAGGAATGGTGCGGAAAACAGGGTCGGCCCAGAGCGCCGAGCGAGGGGGTCAGTTCACCTCGACCACATGAAATGGATATATAAGATTGTTTTTAGGGTACTTTCGCCACAGTCTCTCCTACTCTGATGGTGCTCTCTTGTCTTGGATTGGTTGCAGTCTTTGCTTGCGAGCGCGGGTGTTGGGTAGAGGCTGTTTTGAGGAATAAGGGGGGCGGTTTTTCGCTTTGTGGAAGCCGAATTCCTAATTCCTTTCATTTTGATTATTTGTTACTTGTGACTGTCACGATGGCTGGTCGCGATTTCTTGAAGAGAAAGGTTGATGATTGGTGGACAGGTGTTGGAGATGCACCGATTATGGACCTGGATGCGGAATCACCAGAGCCTGTTTCAGAGGCCGTAGTTGCAGAAGGGTCCGTAGCTGCTGTGGGGGGGGCGGAGAGTCTTCGAAGGGGGAAAAAAAACAAAACAAGGAGGCACAAGCCTACAAATCCAGAGAAGTGGCCAAGCAAGGGTGCAACATGAAAATTGCATGAAGTGGCGTTGGAATTTTTTGATCAATATTCGATTTTGCAGTTGAACGCAACATACGTCTCACGTGGATTATAGGGAGTGGATGTCATTAAACAAAAGTTCCACCACATGTTCTGGACAACAATGAGCGCGGATGAATGGCATGAAGACTGCACGAAAGAATGCTTCGATCATTGGTTGGAGTCACAAGTGCAAACGTGTATCTTCAACCTTGCCCAAGTTGCGGAAAAAATAAAAGGCTTTGAGAAGAGTGTAGTGCCCAGACAACAAGCATTGAATTTGTTGCACAAGAAGGTGTATTGGTGGCATGAATGAGTGCGTGGATTGTCTTCAAGCAACATCCGTTCCGCTCCGTGGTTTCAACGAAGTCAGAACTTGGCCTTTGGTCAACAAGCTGCAGGAGGAGTGGTTTTCCCTGAAAGAGGAGTGGTGGTGGTTCTTTTTTCTGGCCATAGCAAACAAGGGGGGCATGGGAGGGTGCGCAAAGTATGTGTTCAAAATTCAAAACATATTCCCGAGAATATGGAATTAGCTGGGAAGTCAGCCTTGCGCGTGGATGAATTGAAGAAGTCCAGGGAGAAGTTGTCCATCGAGGCATTGGTATGTCCATGCGAGCATCCAGGGGTCATCAAATTCTTTGCTATAAATGACATGACCATGGAGTGTTATTCGCAATGGTGGAATGGCGGTACTCTTGGCGCCATGTTTACCCTTGATGAGAAGAACTGAGATCCAGATGAAATTGGGGAGTTGGCTTACGATGCAACTCCCCAATCAATGCAAGAAGCCAAACGACTCATGGCATATAGACGCAAGCGCACTGAACTTGCGTGGGCGATGATTTGCATTGTGGATGCAGTGCAACAATGCTCTGTATTGCACAACGACATTACACCGGAGAACATTATGCTTCATTTTCCGAATGATGATGGAAGAACCGTGTGGATTGGTCTATGTGATTGGGGAATGGGTAGCCGCATCAACAAAGAAACCCCTTCTCTTTACCAATTCAATTGTCCAAGGAAGTTTCAGGCAACCCGAGCGCAACGTTGGTGGGTGGCTCCTGAGTTGATGTACTTGACTGGAGAGACATGAACTTCATCATCTCCTACTCGCAGGGTTAAGCCACCATGTGTTAGTATACACACGGACGGATACTCCATAGGGAAATTGGCTATGAAGGTATGGAAAAAAGATCGCGGAAATGTAGATATGATTCCGGACCATACGGCATTTGGTATGTTTCAAACCATGTTGGGTGAATTGTGCAAGGTGGAGCCACTACAACGACGCTCAGTGACATATGTTGTGCAACGTCTAAGTGGTGCTCCAACGTTTTGGACACCACCCCTGGATTGCTACCGCGAGGCCCGCAAAGAACAAGACCTTCAAGAAGAACAAGCGCGCAATGAAGATTAGATAATAGTGTATTACCATGTAGTTGCAAAATTAGTGTTTACTTAGCACATGCGGTTATTATAGTATGGGCTTGAGGACATCCATAGCAATGTAGCACACTTTGTGGCTTCAATGCATTTTGTACTCATTTTGGTTTATATAAAGTTATAAATATATTTTACCTAAACATTGAGTTGTAAAAAACTTCTTGTCTTCCCTAATTTTATCATTTAAATTGAGTTTAAACAAAAATCTTATATCTTTAGTACTAAAAACTTTGAATTGTATATCACTACAAGAAATTTCAATTAGTTTTGTGCAAAATTGTAATTGTCAACATTTTTGTTGCACTTCATGCCATAAATAAGTAAGAATAGAAAAAACAATTCAAGAGATTCTAAATTTTTAGTTTTTTACAAGAGGTACAAATATCAATAGAGATTTCTAGTCAGGAAATTTTTCAATTGTTTATTTTATTTTTCATGCCCAAAACTAGTAAACAACCACAAAGAAAAGCTTGAAGTCAAATTTGACTATCAAACCAAATTTATATTTTTATTGAAAATCAGCATAGTATTTTAATATTTTTCAACATACGTAAGAATTCATTTTCTATTTATGCTTTTTTTTTTCAGAAAATTTAATGAGAAAATGATTTTATTGTGATTTTATAAAGCTAAACATGGAAATCAAATTTTATCAATTATAATATGTATCAGAATAATCTGAAACTCTTACCATAAATGAATGAATGAATGAAAAATATAATTTTATAATTTTAATTTAAATTAAATTTGAAAAAAAGAAAACATACATGAAAAAAACACCACACTGTGTTATTTGGATTGCAAACATAGTTTCCAATTGCAATAATTCTTTCAAATTTTGACCTCGATTCTTGAATATTCAAAAAAAATAATTCAAAAACAATAGTGCCCCAAAGGCCCAATTTTCCATAAATCACACTCAGTGAAAGTTAATCTGAAATTGCAAAGCTAGCATTCAGAAAACTAGTTTTTCCAAGTTTGAATGCTAATATCTTTCAATCTATTCGGTCAAACTTCATGAAATTTTTACCACGTGATAAAAAACATGTGAAGTATAAGATCTTACGGTTAGATGTTGTAAAAAACATTTTTTCCGTATGTTGAGGCAAATGCAAGAGAAAAGACAATTTTGCGTTTTTTTTGTGTAATGACTTCGGGACTTTAGGGGTAAACAGTTCTATGAGAATGAAAGGAACAAAAGTCATATTTCATATTAATGCTGATTTCAATATGCAAGGTATTGAGCCTCTAAAACCATTGCATTTGAAAACATGAAGACCCTATTGTCTTTTCAAAAACATTCAACGTCTTCCATGCCTAAAAATGCGCATAGAAGTACTTGCATTTGCTTCTTGTACTATTGGTTCACTACCACCCATTTCTTCGAGTGGACCTTGTCGAGGCACCGGCCCCCTGTAATCACTATCTCCTGGAACCTCACCATCTTCACCTATAGTACCACCGATGGATTCACCATCATCATTGGATGTTGCACTACCACTTTCGCTGGAGGCCTCGGAATTGCGGTTTCGTTGTCGTCGAGCTATAGAAGACAACGTCCGAAGAGGTCGTTGGCCCATTGCGTCCATAATGCCATCTGTATTGGGTCCTCCTGTTTGAACTTCTCTTGAAAATGGTTGGGAAGCCACTTCTTCCCTCCTCAGCCTTCTATGCGTTTTACTACTTACACGTTCACTAGTAGTACCTTGTGGTTGTGGACGCTTCCCTTGATTATTGGCATGTACAGGTGGCCGCAATGAAGTCGTATTTCTAGTCGCACGTTGTGACACCATACCAGCCAATCGTGTACCTATCGACGAAGTTGGTTCGTGTGGACGGACGTCGGAACTAGACGGCCTTGATGAACTTTGGATTTGTAGATTTTTCAATATTGGCATTTGCCTTTGTGCAACCGAGACTCGATTTGGAGGGGCCATATGTGCTTCTCCACCTTGAGGGGGCCCTTCTCTGCGGGTGGTCCTCATGGGCAATGACGGTGGTACTACTACGTCTTCTTCACGTCCTCTTTGAACGTCAACAGTATCTCTTTCTATTGTGGCATCAACTTGTACATCCATAGGGTCTGGACTTAGTGGTCTCGGTGCCACAACGTCCTCGTTTGTATTGCCCCCACTTGGCCCAGCATTCCACGTTTGTGGCATTCGTGGTGAACTTCCTTGATGTCCCTCGTAGTCATTGTTGTTATTATCCCTCTCTTCAAAGTCAAATACGGATGCATCAATTAGAGGACGCACTGCTCCCGCCCCACGAAATCTATCAAACGGTGGCTCATCGTCGTCATTGGAACTATCATCTGAATTGTCATCATTGGGATCAGAGAAAACCGAACCACGGTCTAGACCATCAAATTCATCTGTCATGAAATCCTCTGACATTATGTTTTCAGTATACCACCTTGTCGGATTTGCTGCAGCCCTTTCTCTAAAAGTCTTGGAATTGGTATAAATGTAAATCAATTCCTCAGCACGCTCTGATGTCAATCTATTGCGTGATTTGTTGTGGACAAACGAATACATGCTCCAATTGCGTTCACAGGACGATGCAGAACACACTTGCGCGAGGATCTTTCTAGCAATCGGTACAAGTGTACGAGCACCGGCTCCGAGAAGGTCCCACCATTCGTGAGGCTGCAAATTCAAGGCGTTTACATCAGGAAGTCCACCGAAAATGCCTCGCCGATCTCTAAATGCTTGGTACTCAGGCAAAGCTGAAGCAAATGCTTGATCTCCAACAGCCAATTTGCGCAAAACTCTCAATATGGCTTCTCTTGCCTCATTATCATCCATTAGCATGACTTCGTCAAGTAAAAAGGGATTCAATAGAGCCCCAGCGTAATGCAAATCTGTCCTAAACATGTCCCAGCGCTTGTAGAAATCATCGGTGGCGGAAATTGCATACCTCCGCTCTAATGAAAATAGTGGATCCTCCAAAGATAAAACATGCTTTTCCACCTTTTTCATTACAAGTCATGCCTTGTCCAAGCACAGGTGCTTGCCATCAAACTCTCGAAGAGCAATCAACACGGGCTCCACTATGTGCACAAAGTTCAAACATTTCTTCCAAAATTCATCCGTTCGCACATATCGTCGCACATCGTTAGCTTTTCTTTGCTTTTGATTGGATGCCAATCTCCGCGTGTATTCATTCCACTGCGGATCGTGGACTGTTGATTCTACCGCTTCCCTCACCTCCACGAAACGTTCGATCATGAGGAACATGATTGCAAAGCGTATTTGAATGGGATTTTTCAAAACGTGATTAGGAGAATGCCGTCGAAAGATTGCAAGTGGCATGTGATGCGTTCGAATGTATTTCACAATTGACTTGGCTTTCTTGACCATACTTGTAATCCAATCTTGTTTTCTCCAATCTTCAAGTAGAAGGTCAAGTGCATGTGCTGAACACCCTTGAAAATATATGTGTGAAAATCTACGAAGTAACAGAGCGCCAGCGGCCAACATGTTTGCTGCATTGTCTGTACAAACTTGTACCACGTTCTATACCCCTACCTCGTCAATGTAATCACCCATGCAATTAGCCACGTAAGTAGCATCTTTGCATTCGCCTGTTGTGTCTATCGATCCAAGAAAAACCTCTCCACTTGTACATGCCAACATGACATTCATCAATGGTCGATGTGTAACGTTGTCCCATCCATCAGAGCATATTGTAACGCCATACTTGTGGATTGGTGCCCTCGTCTTCTCTGCTACAATTGCTGCCACTTCGTCTTTTGTAGATTTTATGAGCTTTGTACGAAGTGTATGGTACGCTGGAGGTTTGTAGCCAACTCTTGATTCCGATGTTGATTTCACTGCATCCGGAAAAGCAGGATGCCTCACTACATTGAATGGTATATTGGCTTCGTAGAAAAACTTAGCCCACTTCTTGTCAAGTACTTGCTTGTTTGATGCGTTCATTCCTTCTTGTAGAGACAGTTGCCTCATCGATCGACTGTGGGTCAAACTAGGGTTGGGCGCCTCCCATGATCGTACTTGAGAGCTTTGCCTCCCAGTGTTTTCTCCTCCATCATTTGCCGAGATTGAAGCATCATGTTGTTGCTCACCACGTACTACACTTGGTAGTATCGTTGATGGTGATGTCACTTCCATGTCGCGTCCGGTTCCGTGCGAAGTGTCTGTAGGTATATGTCCTCCACAATTAAAAAACATTACCTTCACGGTTGCATTGACTTTAGTGCATGCTCTCATTCCAAGGAGGGTGTCATTTCGTCTATATCCCAAATGGAAAAGCAACCGATCCTTTCGATAGCTTAGCAAAGCTTCGAAAAACTTGCAAACAACTTTTCCATCTGGCCGTAGTGTGTACCAAGGTTCCCACTGTGATCTTGCTCCACCCATTGCTCTTATTTGTCCTCCTTTACCTGCCCCTGCACCAAAAAAAAGATTAGTATTCTGTTTGAAATGTGATGTGGAAACAACACTTGTTGCTCTCACAACAAGTGCCACCACAACACACTCTTCTTGGACTTCGCTCTACCGCAATGGTTGTACTCCAACCAAGTCATAAAAGGCAAAATCAGCAAGGAAAAATAATCTTGAATAGGCAGAAGTCCTTAATATACACCTTGAAGCCCTCCCTAAAACCCTAAACCCTAAACCCAGCTAGACGGAGTGACGGCTGATGGGGTGGACCCTAAACCCGCAGCCTTGCCAACGAAACCGTCCAAGTGGCGACTGTCCCGTCCTGTGATATTCCGGTCCAGGGGACGGATTCGCGTCCAAGGGACGGATTACCGTCCTGGAGACGAGAATTCCGTCCAGGGGACAGCTTACCGTCTAGCGACGGACTCTATGTCCAAAGGACGGCTTACCGTCCAGCGGACGGCGTCTTCATCCACTGACAAGCTCATTGTCCAAAAGACGGATGTCCATTTGGCGATGGAGTGACCGTCCAGGAGACGGCCCGACGCCATTGCAGAAAGGACAGACTTCATCCGCGCTGCGGATGGTCCCGTCAGTATCGGCGACGGGCTGTGATGCGTCAGGACGCGTCAGGACGGACGCATTATGACATCCGGACGTGGAAAGCCTACGTCACGTCCGGATAGACAACCCTGGCATGAAGTGCCCGGATTACTTTCGTCTGGTCCGGTAGTTCCAGACATCGCCTCAAAACATCATCTGCTCCTAACTTGAAAAGGACTCCCCTAATCAATGTATAGGGTGCCACTTTCCGCTGGAAGATCTCCTTTTCCTCTTGACTCATCGGGTCCGGATATCTAGACCATACCTAGACCATATCTATGATATCTTGATATTCCAAGACTAACTCATCGTTTAGGTGAAAGACTTCTTCCATAGGAGAATCCGGATTTTCTACTACAACGAGAATCTCGTGAACTTTCGGAAATTCATCCAGAAATTCTGCGGATATATCCGCTACGGATTCTTTCCCTCTTTGCCTCGCGAGGTAATCCGCGTTTGAATTTGCTTTACCGGGTTTAACTATTATCTCATAGTTAAACTCTTGTAAAAGTAAAATCCATCTAGCAATCCTGCCTGACAAATCCAGTTTGTTCACAAGGTATTTCAAAGAACCATGATCCATGTGAAAAATTACCTTGTAACCGAGTAAGTAATGGCGGAACTTCTTACGGGAATACACCACAGCTAACGCCTCTCGTTCCGTGGTGGAGTAGTTCCGTTCTGCCAAACTCATTTGCCTACTTGCGTAGTAAACCGGATTCTCTCGCTTGTCCGTGTCATATTGCCACAAGATTGATCCTAAACACCAACCGGATGCGTCGATGGCACGGTTGTCTATCCGGACGGGACGTGGGGTTTTCACATCTGTATGTCGGTCAGCGTCAGTCCGGACGCGTCTTGACGCGTCGAGATTGTGTCAGGATCAAAGTTTTTTTTTTTTTTTTTTTTTTTTTCGAGGACAGCTTGTCCGTTGACCTAGACGGACCGCGCGTCCACAGGGACGGACTAGCCGTCCACAGGACGGACGGACCATCCACAGGACGGACAGGTCGTTCAAAAAAAAAAAAAAAAATTTTTTTTTTTTTGATCTTGACGGACGCCAGGGTTGAATCCTGACGTCCGTCCGGACATCGTGACGGACGGACAGGATGTGACAGGGACAACCCTGGTCGATGGTAACGTGGAAATCCTTGTTCCAATCCGAACGGAGAGGATCGGAGTTCTAGCAAGCTGGGTTTTGAGATCCTCAAAAGCCTGTTTCTGTCTTCCAGTTTAAAGGAAATTCGTATCCTTCTTGAAAAGTTCCGTAAGAGGGATAGCCTTCTTTGCGTACCCGTCTATGAACCGTCGATAATAGCCTACACATCCGAGAAATCCTCGGATCTCTCTCACGCTCGTGGGAGGTAGCAGGGATAAAACAACCCGTACCTTCTCCAAGTCCGCTTGTAATCCGGTCTGGCTTACCACGTGACCCAGGAGAATTCCGGAACACATCCCAAAGAAGCATTTCTCGAGGTGCAACTTCAACTTGGTCTCCCGGCATTTTTGGAACGTCTTCTGTAAACATTCGAGATGACTTTTCCGGTCACTGAAAACCGCAAAGTCGTCTATGAATACTTCAAGGAAATGTCGAAGAAAATCCTTGAAAATATCCATCATCAGCCTCTGAAAGGTTCCGGGTGCGTTGCATAATCCAAACGGCATCCGGGTGAAGGCATACGTTCCCCATTCTGTTGTAAACGTAGTCTTCAACTGGTCGCACCATCAGATGAAAACTTGGTTGTAACCGGAAAATCCGTCCAGGAAGCTGTAACACTCGTGTCCGGCCACATGGTCCAAAATGATGTCTGTGAACGGAAGTGGAAAGTAATCCTTCTTTGTGGCTGCGTTCAATTTCCGGAAATCTTGACAGACTCAGATCTTGACCTTCCCATCCTTCCCAACCTTCTTCGGCACCACCACAATCGGAGAAAGCCATTCGGAATTGTTGACCGGATAGATGAATCCGGATTACAGTAACCAATTGATTTCTTCCTTGACCATCAACAAGTACTTGGGATTGAGCCGGTACTGTCGTTGACGAACCGGAGTAGATCCTTCCGTCAAATCAATATGATGCTCTCCCAAGTGAGGGGGAATTCTCTCCAGATCGGATGGCTTCCAAGCAAAGACATCCAAGTACTCCCTCAGGAGTTTCACGTAAGCAGATCTTTCCAAGCCTTTCAAGAATTTGTTCAGATAAAAACTCTTGCCTGGTTCGACATTCTCCTCTTTGTAATCCGTAGGTGAAACAACCGATTTGACCTTTTCCGGGTGAACTTCTTCCGGAATGAAAGTCAAGTTTCTCCAGCCTGCCTGGGCTGTATCACTCACGGGCGTCGGAAGATTTCCGGTCCGGATCTGCTGAGCAATCCACTCTGCCGTGAGCGGAACACTGGCTTCTCCCAGGGATCAATCTTCTTTTACTGTATTGCGGATCTCTTCCGGTTCATGTTCTAACACGGCGTCAGAGAATCCAAAGCTTGTCTCAGTCTCCTGCTGAAATGGGTCGACATAATAGCTTGAAGCAGAATCTTCCGGATCCGTCCAATCCGAAGTGTAGCCCTCAGACTCGCTGGTTTCTCCCAAGTGCTTTTCTGTCACCCAAGGAATCCGGACGGAAGGTTTCTCTACCACCAGCTCCTTGGCTCCCCAATCCACTAGTACTGTCGCAGTACAGGATAGGTAAATTTCCCATTATACTCACAAAAATCACCCTAGAATATAACTAAGTGACTCTAAAAATCGAACCCACGAGATTCTGTGAAGTATCTAGCCTTATTAACGAACTAAGCAAAATCAGTAGTAAAATCCGTCTTTTCCGGTCCTCTTTCTTAAACCGGAAACACAAACACCAAGAAAATCAATGACCGGATTCTCTCTATCTTCCGATTCCAACTAGTCTTCCAGTTGTCGAATCCAACACAACCCCAGGAACCTATTCCTTCCGGTCCTAGTATTTGTCTAGACCAATCCGCTCTAGACAACTCACAACTATTTCCTCTCCTATCCGGTTTGGTTTTGCCTCTGTTTAGCCATCAAAGGGTTCGCCGCTTGCTTTTGAGAATGGTAGGCCCAGCACACCTTGTGGGCGCAAGATTACCCACACTCGGTAATCGGGCGAACATCGACCAGGTTCTATGCCGTTATCCACCTTTTAAATATATAGGGGTGTTGTGAGCGCGATCCACTGTGCCTTCCAAGCAATGGATCTTTTTTGTGCTAACGTTTTCTAAGTGTTGTGGATGGCAGCGAATACTACTAGAATTGCATGGGTAATTAACAAGCTGACTGTGATGAACAAAGGTGATTTGTAATTCCTAGCTTCCTAACTGTCTATCCTATGTATCGGGTTGGCTGGGTACTTGGCGTCATTTCTAACGTCCCTAACTACGTGAGCGGGGAACCTTTACGTTCTTTCCATGAGTATTGAAGACTATTGTTGGGGGTATGACACTTCTCTCGGAAGTGTCAACCCTACAGTTAATCCTAAGCTTAATTTTTTTCTTCTAATTTCCAACTTCTAAATATAACTCTAGATTTTTACTCCTAAATTTAACTCTGGATTTTTACTCCTAAATTTAACTTCCAAATTTCTACCCCTAAATTTAACTCTGGATTTTTTACTCCTAAACTCAACTCTAAATTTTTACTCCTACTTTTAACTCGAAATTTTTACTCCTAAATTTAATTCTAAATTTTTACTCCTACTTTTAACTCTAAATTTTTACTCCTAAATTTAACTTCCAAATTTCTACCCCTAAATTTAACTCTGGATTTTTTACTCCTAAACTTAACTCTAAATTTTTATTCCTACTTTAAACTCGAAATTTTTACTCCTAAATTTAACTCTGGGTCACTATTCACTTGAACAGGCTAATTAAGAAAAAAAAGAATCAATGCTAATAAGGAGAAACACCAAGTTTTGATTCAAGGACTTACCTCGTCACTACCGGTGTCGGAAATGCGCTCGTCTGCCTCCGCGCGCCCATTTCCATACTCCATGGTGGTCCTTGGGTCGTGGGATTTTTTCCTTAAAGTTTACTGCTTATGTTATAAAAATTGTAGATCCCGTGTGATCTAACCTCTTTCTTTCCCTTCTTTCTTTCCCTTCCTCCTTCTTTCTTTCTCCTTTTCTTTCCCTTTCTCTCTTTCTACACTAACACTATTCTACCTAAGCTTTGATGGATGTCTTACAACTATAGATTCGAACCCCAAGAAGTTTTAATGTCCCTCCTAACCTCTTACACAACCTTGTCTTTGTGTCATCCTAATCCTACCTCCTAATGGTCACTATGAATTCTCGAGATTTCCCTCCTAACACCTACTTTAGCTAACCCTAGGTTACTATTTATCATCTCTCTCACCACCTCTCCTATTTCATTCCAACTCCCCCTGATCTCCTTCCATTTTTGCTAGTTCGAATTGGTGTGGAGAGAAAGATAGTATGCGAGTCTTTTTGTATGCAGTTTTTTTTTTAATATCCCCGGACGTACGGCTTCTCTTCTCCCCCCCTCCCTTGTTTTCTTTGCAATCAAGGTTCTCTCCAATTAAGCTTGACCCCTAGTTTTTGGACTTCTTTTCCTAGACCAAGTTACGGGATTATCCAAAGACCCCAATTCCCCAGCTCTCTGGACCCCGACTCTCTGGACGCTCGGACCTCAATTGAGCCCCCTCCAACTGGACGCCCCTGCGACTGAACTCCCGACCCCGTGACTGGACCACCCTTGCGACTGACTTCCCGACCCGTGACTGGACGCCCTTGCGACTGACCTCCCGACCCGTGAGTGGACGCCCTTGCGATTGGACCTCCAATCCCGTGACTGGACAACCCTTGCGACTGAGCCCCCAACTGAAAGCCCTTGCGACTGAACCCTCCTTGCGACTGAACCCCCAACTGGACGCCCTTGCGACTGAACCCTCCTTGCAACTGAACCCCCAACTGGACGCCCTTGCGACTGAATCCCCAACTGCACGGGGGTTCTGGTTCTTTTCGGTTTCTAAAGGCAGACTGGATTTTTTGGGAGGGTTAACTGAGAGAACGGAATTTTTGCTAACCAAGGAACCAGGATTTTTTGCTAGCCAAAGAAACGGGATTTTTGCTAACTAAAAAGAGTTGGACTTTTACTACACTTTAGGGCCAAGATTTAAAACACTAGGTAACTCGGAACTTGACACCCTAAATATCTTGGAAGCTAAACTCTGGACGTTTCCAAAAAGGTCTTGGAAACTAGACTTTGGAACTAAGGCCTGAGGAGATTCAACGCTTTGCCGTGAAGTTGGGTTTAATACCAACTCTAGGACTTGGTATTGCTCCGAGATTCGAAGTTTGCCGTCCGGACCATTTTAACACAAACTATAGGACTTGACGGTTGTGACTAGTTTGAAGCTTCGCCGTTCCGAGGGGGGGTCCACCCGACACGAGAGAAGTTAGAAGAAGGTGGGGCAAAAACTCTTAGAAAATACACCTCGCAAGGTCAAAGCTTCGCTGTTCCCAAAGCGGGTCTACTCAACGGGAGAAACGTTAGAAGAAGGTAAGAAGATATACTTAAAGAAACACACAAGTTAGGACAACGTGGAAACACCAAGCTCACACACTAAAGGCCCTCCAAAGCGGCATCGCCAAGGTACGGTGGGGGGTTGCTCTAGGGTTAGTACAAGACACCAAAGAGACTTCAACACACAAGTTAGTTCTCAAGGATATACCAAAGATAGCAAGACTTTTGAATAATCAATGAGAATATACGCAACCACACACGCAAAGTGTGTACAAAGCAAGGTAGAAGGACCCCCAAGGACCTTCAAAGCTTGAAATATAACAACAAAAGGAGCCAAAAAGTGCTCAAAAAACACCGTAGAGGTTTCTTGGCTAAAACGCCAAAAATCCCAATATAAGTTGGACCCACGGACCCAAAACAAGTATTGGGGGTATTCAAGAGAGAAAATTGGGGACCTTAAATAGGTTTCCAAGGCCCCACCTTCCCTTCAAGAGCTCTAAAGTAACCTTATCAACTTGGATTTTCATCCTCATCTTCAAAGATTTTCATCCTAATCCCTAAAAAACTACTTTTACCTATCTACGCTGGACCAACCTCCTAACTTTTGGAGATTTACTCCAATCGTCAAACAGATTGCACCATTGGCTCCAGACCGCCGGTTTTAGTCCAGGATCCCCTTGCCCCCCATACCGAGGACAAAAAACCATCGTAGGCTAATTTAGTTTAAAAAACTAAACCGTGGTAAAATCCTAGATATTGAGGGTCTTCTATTTTGAGAAATGTAAATAGCTTAGGGTCTCCGATAGATGTGAGGGAGTCGGAAAAGACTCTTGGTTGACTTCGTTCCGCCGTCGTATGGTCCCGGAATGCCGGTCAACGCGGCGGGGACCCCGCCACGTGATTAATTCTCGAGGAATCTCACCGGTTTGGGTACTTGCTGCTATCGGAATGTCGCGAAACTTCACGGAGCGCATTATTAACATAAAAAAAGCTAGTATAATTTTTAGCGAGATTTTCTGGCAACCTGGGTAATTTCCATGAAATTCCCGTTGGAGGTTACTAGGGTTGACCACCCGCAAAAGGTTCTTCTGCAAGTCGGAAGATGAAGGGATTTTTCACAGGACCTCTCATGGGGTCACATGAAAGATGTGTAGGTGCGTTTCTGTACCTGGCACAATTGGTCAGTGGAGATGAATTGGCCATCTCCTTGAATTAGCGACGGTGCGAGAATCTTTTGTGGATAGAGGAATCTTGGCGAATCGATTTCGTCGTTGGACTCCTGGCATGGGATTTACCCTAAGACACCATCCTTGGGTTGTAGATTCCTCCACAGGCCCGGTCTTGCGTTAGTGGCTCCTGCATGCTAACAATCGGGGTTTGGAGAATTCTAAATCTAACTCTAGGACCCGACCTAGTGGCCTCGTTGTGGATCCCTCGGACCGACTTAGCCATGAATTGCCACATTCATGGTGGGATTTAGCCCTTTTGGGCCTATGTGACTTGAATCCTATAAATCCAACCGTTTCGTTCTTTCTACCTATTTTTGGGCCCGGTTTGGTGGGATTCTAAGTCTAAACACAAATCTAGACCAAATACTATAATAGATATGTTACAACCCTATTTTGGTTCTACACTCTTTTTATGGCTTTTTGTATATTTTTCTTAACTTTAAATTGCAAATTTCCAAAAAAATAATTCTACAAGTCCCAAGTGACAAATTGGGAGCTCACACACCTTCCGTGACTTATAGTGGCTGAAGATCCACTTTTCTAATCTCTACTCCCCTAGACTAATACGGATCCGGTTTGGTCCTTCACAGCAATCCAGATAGAAATCCGGTTGCAGGTCACGCAAAGACCCTTCGTACAATCTTCTCAATACAACAACGACCTTGATGCGATCCTAATCCGTGCGAAGCTAAGGCGGTTACAAGTGCACCCGTCCATTCCAATGTCAACTAGAATTCTTTCGTTTACCGCTAAGATGGCGAGACCTCACAAAAGATCGGACACTCAACCGGATTTCCTACCCAGGAGTTCTAGCGCAACTAAGGAATCCCTCCCTATCCGCCTAGCCTAACAATGGCTTTTTCACCCGGAATCTCAAACTCTAGACGCGTTGAGGCACTGAAATACACTCCCAACTCTATCCTATCCGCTCACATGCACTTAGAACCAAGAAAAACACCAAGGGGAGAAATTTCCAACACATCCGCTCGCGCCTTCCGAACTCCCTCACGCACAACTCTGCCAAACACGGAAGAACGTACAACAAGAAAGCACAAGAAGAACAGAAACAAAATGTAGAAGAAAAGACTCCCAGTCCTCAGCACAAGGACTGACTTATATACACTTTGAGAACTTCCAAAAATACAAAAGGCAAAAAGTGCCTTTAAAAGTCAACCTAATTCCGGATCCTAACTTCCGGTCCGTCCTAACACTACTGGATCGGAATACTAATCCGGATCCGTTCCTATCCTACCCTACAAGAACCTACCTTACTTTACATCGCTATCCCGCGCCCCAACGAAGGACTCTTGGGCTCCGCCTCCAATTACTCGAAGACTTCTCCCAAGTTCCTGTTTCGCTCTCTGGCTATCGGATTTGGCATGTCGGAACCGGAAGAGGAAGCTATGTTGATTGACGCGGTCTGGGAGGGCTGACTCGGCTTCGACTGCAAAGTTTGGTCTTTTCCTTCTCTTGGGTCCGGCACGTCCGGAAATGATTCCGGCATGGAGATGTCCGACAGGTGGACCCTCATGGATCCGGTCAGCTTCTGCACGCACTCCTCAATCCGGTTTGTAGCTCCTCGCGCTTGGACCAAATTCTTCTCCACCTGCTCAGAGAAGTCAGTTAGGATCTGAACTATCCGGGAACCGGATAGCTTCTTCTCCTCCAAGACCTTCTCGTCAAAGAGCCTGGCCTTGACTGCCGCGCTTCCGGCCTCACCGAAAGTCGCCTTCACCGCTTCCGCAACCTTCTGCGTTTCATCTGCCATCATCCGGGTGGCGGCCATATTTTTCTTGAAGGTTGCCGCTTCCGTCTTCAGCATGTCGACCTCCTCCTGAAGTCGACGGATCTCTGCTTCTTGTTTCCGGATCTCGGCCGGATTGGTGATGCAATCCGCTACCTTCCCCGACAACTTGTTGTTCGGTGCTGCGTGCACCAACTCCCTGATCTGGGTCAGGGCAATTCTTTTCGCCTCCCAATCTGCGCGGATGTCGCAGAGAGTCTTGACCAGCTTCTCGAACGGGTCAGCAGGTCCCTTCTTTGAGGTGCCCGCCTTCTCCGCTTCCGGTGTCTTCTCCTTTCCGGTCTTGTCCCCAAGCGGCGATCCTCTTCCGATCGGAGAGGTCGTCTTATGCCGCTTGGGCAACCTCTCCGCCTCTTCTTCGACTTCTTCTTCTTCCTCGGTCTCGGATCCGATTTCCTCTTCCTCCTCATCCGTTTCCAATTCTCCGTACTTCAGGAGATTCTCTTTAGCCTTCCACTCCTTCTCTTCCGAGTCCAACAGGAGCTGGTGTTGCTCGTAAAGGTGGAAGAGGTAGGGACACACGGGTGTCGGCCTACTTTTTCTGACCTTTGTCGCTAGCTGGGCCACCAGATCGAATATGATCCGGACCCAGTCCGCTTTTCGGTCTCCGCTCAGAGCACCAAAAATGGTGTTGCCGAGGGTGATCGTTACCCTTGTCGGCTTCTCCGGATGTAGGATCGAGATCAGGAATTGGAGAAGTTTCTAGTGCCGGTCGTCAATGCAGTCCTCCACCGCGTATCCGTCCTTGGGATTGATCGCTCCTCGGAACTTGCCCCGGATGTACTCGTCCTTCTGGTTTGCCATCCCGAGACCTCCTGCCCGGAATTTGTACACCTCCCTCCATATCTCCTCCGTCTACTCAGCCGGAACACATTGGATCATGTTGTTGAACTGATTTGTCCACTTCCTCTGGATCTCCTTCACCATCCGCTCATCTTTAAACCCCCAGGGTTTGTCGAGCAAACCCTGACACCCCATCCGGTTGAGATCTAACCTAAGCATCTCCTTCTCCTTCTCTGCTGAGGGGAGAACCGGAACGATCTTCCGGAGTTTAACCGGAGCCGACGATGTGGATGGCCCTGGTCTGTTCTGCCTAAGCTGTGGCATGGACACAGACTAGATCTGATTGATCCCTTTCCGATTCTACCTCATCCAGTCCTAGCCGCACGTCCCGTTCTCACTTTCACTCTCCGATCTCAACCGGAAACCTGCATTGCAAGCGGTACGCAACTGGAAACCAACCCTATAGCACACCTCTAACACTTGCACACTCACGCGCACACTCACACACACACGCGCGCACACTCACAACGCTTGAAAACGAAGAGCGCGAGAGAACAACTCTCACCAAACAGCGTTTGGAAAAGGAGTGTGACTGAGGAGGTCCTGGCCCTTTTATAGTCTTTCTTGACCTAAAATTGGTCATGATGACTTTTACCGGTCCGGTCCCACCAATCCGATCCAACCCTAATCCGATCCTCATCTTTCTGGATACGGTTCCGATTCCATTCCGGTCCCAAAGTATCACTGCTAGGACCGGAATCTTTCCAACTATTCCACTACTTTAATGTCTTTCTTAATTTTCCATTATCTTCTGTTTCTAAACAGAACCTGGATACTAACTAATAGTTTTCGATCCATTGTCTAGATAAACAAATGAAAACCAAAAATTTTGGTTGCGACATTACCCCCTCCTCATCTATGAGCGCCCTTGCGAACATCACTCGGAGTCATCCGAAGAAGTAGCGGCGGTATACTTCTTCAATCTTGATCCGTTCACACGAGTGTCCAGCCACTGACCTTGTAAGTTCTCAAGTTGCAAGGATCCGTTCTGGAAGACTTCATTGACTCAAAAAGGTCCCATCCATCAAGTATGTAATTTACCTGGAAAATCTTTGTGACGGTAGTCGTAAAGAAGCACAAGACCGCCTTCCCGGATTCCGTGGTTGGCTGGAAGTTTCCGGTCATAGACCTGCTTCCGTTTATCCTGGACTTCTAGAGTCCTCTCCAAAGCAGCATTTCGGATCTCCTCCAGATCTTCAATTGCTAGGAGTCAAGGAAGTATATCCATCCTATGTTCTGCATTCCGGGCTGCAAGGACACGGAATGTCTCCACCTCCAATTCTACTCCATACACTGCATTTTGGCCAAAGACCAAAAAATACGGCGTCTATCCGATTGTACTCTTCTCCGTGGTGTTGTACGCGTGGACCGCCGAAGGTATTTTCCGGTCCCAATCCGTCTTGTGAGCGGAAACCATCTTATTCAAGGTTTTACCAACGATTCCATTCACCCGCTCCGTCAATCCGTTCGCCTTCGGATTATAGGGAGTCGTCTTCCAGTGCTTGATAAGATAATTGGTAGTGAGGTCGACGATGACATTATTGAAGAAATGGGTCCTCCGGTCACTGACTAATTCCAATGGGTGACCAAACCGCATGAGGATCTCCTCAAACAAAAAGTTCGTGGAAGTTTGGGCATCATTTTTCCGTGTTGCTTTTGCCTCTACCCATTTGGTCGCATAATCCGTGGCTAGGATGATGTACCTCTTCTTTTTGGCACTGACCGGAAAGATGGATCCAATAATATCTATCCCCCATTTCTCGAATGGAGCTAGAGGAATGCTCGGGGTGAGCGGCTAGTGGTTCCGGAAGGATGGCGCTCCTGTCCTTTGCCACTGATCACAACTTCGAACAAAATTCCTCACATCCCGATGCAAATGCAACCACCAATATCCGGCTGATCGGATCCGGTTGACTGTACTCACAAAGGCAAAGTGTCCGCCTGAACTCCCGGCATGAAGTGCCCGGATTACTTTCTTCCGGTCCGGTAGTTCCAGACATCGCCTCAAAACATCATCTGCTCCTAACTTGAAAAGGACTCCCCTAATCAATGTATAGGGTGCCACTTTCCGCTGGAAGATCTCCTTTTCCTCTTGACTCATCGGGTCCGGATATCTAGACCATACCTAGACCATATCTATGATATCTTGATATTCCAAGACTAACTCATCGTTTAGGTGAAAGACTTCTTCCATGGGAGAATCCGGATTTTCTACTACAACGAGAATCTCGTGAACTTTCGGAAATTCATCCGGAAATTCTGCGGATATATCCGCTACGGATTCTTTCCCTCTTTGCCTCGCGAGGTAATCCGTGTTTGAATTTGCTTTACTAGGTTTAACTATTATCTCATAGTTAAACTCTTGTAAAAGTAAAATCCATCTAGCAATCCTGCCTGACAAATCCAGTTTGTTCACAAGGTATTTCAAAGAACCATGATCCATGTGAAAAATTACCTTGTAACCGAGTAAGTAATGGCGGAACTTCTTACGGGAATACACCACAGCTAACGCCTCTCGTTCCATGGTGGAGTAGTTCCGTTCTGCCAAATTCATTTGCCTGCTTGCGTAATAAACCGGATTCTCTCGCTTGTCCGTATCGTACTGCCACAAGATTGATCCTAAACACCAACCGGATGCGTTGATGGTAACGTGGAAATCCTTGTTCCAATCCGGAACGGAGAAGATCGGAGTTCTAGCAAGCTGGGTTTTGAGATCCTCAAAAGTCTGTTGTTGTCTTCCGGTTTAAAGGAAATCCGTATCCTTCTTGAAAAGTTCCGTAAGAGGGATAGCCTTCTTTGCGTACCCGTCTATGAACCGTCGATAATAGCCTACACATCCGAGAAATCCTCGGATCTCTCTCACGCTCGTGGGAGGTAGCAGGGATAAAACAACCCGTACCTTCTCCAAGTCCGCTTGTAATCCGGTCTGGCTTACCACGTGACCCAGGAGAATTCCGGAACACATCCCAAAGAAGCATTTCTCGAGGTGCAACTTCAACTTGGTCTCCCGGCATTTTTGGAACGTCTTCTGTAAACATTCGAGATGACTTTTCCGATCACTGAAAACCGCAAAGTCGTCTATGAATACTTCAAGGAAATGTCGAAGAAAATCCTTGAAAATATCCATCATCAGCCTCTGAAAGGTTCCGGGTGCGTTGCATAATCCAAACGGCATCCGGGTGAAGGCATACGTTCCCCATTCTGTTGTAAACGTAGTCTTCAACTGGTCGCACCATCAGATGAAAACTTGGTTGTAACCGGAAAATCCGTCCAGGAAGCTGTAACACTCGTGTCCGGCCACATGGTCCAAAATGATGTCTGTGAACGGAAGTGGAAAGTAATCCTTCTTTGTGGCTGCGTTCAATTTCCGGAAATCTTGACAGACTCGGATCTTAACCTTTCCATCCTTTCCAACCTTCTTTGGCACCACCACAATCGGAGAAAGCCATTCGGAATTGTTGACCGGATAGATGAATCCGGATTCCAGTAACCGATCGTTTTCTTCCTTGACCGTCAACGAGTACTTGGGGTTGAGCCCAGGGTTGACAAGATGTCCGAATGTCCGGACGTCCGGCGGACATGGGCGCTGACCCCCGGACGTCTTTTGACATCCCTAGACGGGCCGTCCGCGCGGTCGGGGGGCTCGCGGACGGGCCCTCAAGCGGACAGGGCGTCGAGCTCGCGGACGCAATCGTGCAGACGGGACGTCCGGGCGATCCCGTCCGCACGATCTGCCCGTCCGATTCTGGGCCGTCCGATTCGCACGTACGCATCCGCATTGCCTAGTCCGCCTTCGGACGCTATAAATAGCGCGGCGGACGACTCATTCCTCACAATCGTTTTCCTTGCGGAGTAGGTGATCCAGTGCCTCTCAGTGGCTCTGCGCGCCCCTTTCGTTTTGGTGCGTGAACGATTGTGCTCGGATACTGAATTGCACCAAATTATTTTGGTGATTACTTGGTTTTGAAGGCCTTGTTAACAACTTCACCTCGTTTCATTGGCAAGTGTCAAACATTTTGTTCAGTTCTCCTAAAGATTCATGTGAACTTTGTCATCAAATCATTTCATTTTAATCAAGGTTATCATGCCTCGCAATAGTAGTTCAAGGTCCAGTAACAAAGGTAAATCCCAGGACATGAACTGGGGAGATTGGGCAAATCCAATGTGTTGTAGCTGAACCTGGATGGGAAGAAGAGCCCAAGAAGGTTTGGGACTGCACAATGTGCAAAAAGTACTTCAAAATGACGCACCTCTCCAAAATGTGGTCACAAGAACAAGCAGACAAAACTACAAAAAAATGGAGAAAAACGTGACTGTGCAAATGACTGCAAAACAGTCGCGTTGCAGTCGCAAAACGAAAGAATGACTCCGTGGCGCTGCAATCATTTCGGACAAGTCATTTACAAGAATGACTGCAGAGATATTATTACCTAACAAAGAAGGAACGGATGAGACTTTGGATGATATGAGGCTTGATAAAGAAAGAAAGCCTTGGAAAGATGGTTTTGAGCTGCCATGTGGAAAGGGAGGGCTTTTTTGGACGAGGTGGATAACGACTTGACCCATGATAAATCTAACGTGGACAATGGAAGCGCAGTCACGGTGAAGTCATTTTGGAGTTGCATTTGACCCCTTTTTAATCTGATGTGGACATCCTCGAGGCAGTCACGGTGAAGTCATTTTGGAGTTGCGTCTGACCCGTCTAAAATCTGACGTGGACTTGCTATTGCAGTCATGGAGGAGTCATTTTAGAGTGACGTCCTACCCCTTCTAAATCCGACGTGGACATAACGAATGTGGTTGCGGCAGTCATTTTACAGTTGCGTTTTACCCGTGTAAAATCTGACGTGGACATTCCTTGCGCAGTTACGATGCAGTCACATCACAGTTGAGAGTGACCCCTCGTGAATCTGATGTGGACGTTTTCCAGAAGTCATGCTACAGTCATTGTGTAGTCGCGGATGAATGTGACGTAGACAATAAGGGGTGGACACAAATAGGTCATGCACAAGTCGTACTACAGTCACCTTAGAGTTGCGGAACAGAAGCATGTGCAGTTATTCTGAAGTAGTGCTGAAGTCACGACTACAGAATGCGGAGACGAGTGTGAGCGTTCATGAAAATCAAATGACGACCTCATCATGGGTTCAGAAATGAAAACACATTGCTAAGTGCTAACACGCAGGGAATACTTCAAAACAAAATTAAAACACATTTCTAACACGCAGGGAGTAGTCCAAAACATGAATGCGCTTGACTACTGACAACAATGGGGCATATTAGCTGAGCATGCATTTTGAAAGAAGGTTCTGCATTTCACAAGGAAAAGAGCGGGAGAAAACCGCAGCCCCTACATACATGGCGTCCACCAAGTCGTCCTCAAGGCTCCAATGTTAGCAAACACAACTGTATACCCTACATCAAGTGCCATTTGCCTGCTTGACGTACTTCTGGTTCCAAATTGCGGAAGACCCCTTTGCATGCTCTATCAACGTCATGTCAGCTGCGTCATTGGGGAACATGAGGGCCACCCCAGTTTGAAGCACTTCACGGATGTCCACCTTCAACCACGATGGTGGAATTTCTACTCCGTGAAACTTGTGAGACCCGTGAAATCCACTAACCTTTCCAACTGCCACCTTCTGTCGCACAACATGTGGGTTCATCACGAAGACTTTGTCGCCAATGTTGAAACCCTGTGGCATGCAAGACAAAAATCAGTTCACTTAAGGCGCAATTACAAAGGCTGCGTCTACAGTCATTGCGCACCTGCAATACATCGCATAACGCGACTTCAATGTCACTGCCGCACGACTTAGTATAGTCATGTTTCCCTACGGAAGTAGAACTTCAATGCCATTTGACTTTAGATCGATAGTACAGTGACTTGGACTGCTCTAAAAAACCCTACCACAATGAATTCAAGTATGAACAACGTGAAAGCCTACTGCGAGTGAAGCTCAAAAGACTACCATCACAATTGAATTAACAAGCATGAAGCTACTGCCCCTCATTAACCCACCCTAAAACCGCTATGAATTTTGGACATGCTGACTTACTGTAAGCCCACCGTAGCGTGACAGACTGTGTCATCTCCCCTTCTCGTACATGAAGAACAATTCCACAGGAGAAGACTTAACCGAAAGCACTCCAACACACACGTAAGACCTGAGTGCTTCTATGCTACATTCAAGCTTACTAAAGTCATGAAGCAGTCGCGGACGCAATTCACGACTGCAAAGACACTGGACAGAAGTCACGACTGCAACACGACTTCAAAGTGACTCGCAGACGACAAAAACGCGCTTGAAGGGTGAGCTTCCTCCACAACAAGAAACTGCTTGTTTGATTTAGTGTAGACATGCATTCTTTCCCCTGCAAAACTAGAACCTCTCTAGCCCTGCGTCTCTTGCGAAAGTAGTAATTCGCATAGACGAGCACACAGTCATTGACTCTACAATCACCTTTTCCCTAGAAACCGTGGCAGAGTAGAGTCACGTCGCCTGAAGAACATACAGCCTACTGCGCTATAAACTGTAGGGGCTACCATCATAACTGAATGAATACACATGATATGGACAACATACATGGATCCAGGGGACCGCACGCCCTGATGCAGCCACTTCTTCAATTATTCTAAGCACACCGCAGCGTAATTGAATACTTCTTCCGCGCGTAACGTGAAGAACAAGTTCGCAGTGACTAGACTTCATGAAATCCAGACAACTGAACTCCCAATCAGACCCGGGCGCGTGAGGGCGACATTGAAGAATACTGCAGTCATGATGCAGTGACGGACCGAATTCACGACTGCAACCTCACTGAAACAGCAGTTTTGGAGTAGTCACGAGTGCAACACGACTCCCTGGTGACTCATACACGACAACAACGCGACTGCAGGGTGGGCATGCTGCGTCCGACATGAGGTGAGTGTATAAGTGACCGTACCTTCTTTGGTGCAGCATCATGTTTCTTCTCCGTAGCAAAGGTTGTTTTCAATCTGGTATTTTGCTTCCCCGTTCTTCCCTGCACAAACACGAGAGAGAAGTTAAACATGTGAAGTAGTGTTGAAGGTGAGGGTCGCTTGGTGTTTGAAACCGTCTGGGAGGCAAATCCCCTCACCTCCTACCGTTTCACGAAAATGGTATCCAGTTCTACGGATCTTGGTTTGAAGCCATTCAGACTTGGACTCGTTGTGCACTTCAGGGTACTTCGCTCGAAAGGCACTGACGTCCGGACATCTCCAGAAAGCTTCCAAGACGGGCCACAGATAAAACTTTAGATAATCTCTGTCGTCAGCTATGGTGCGCAGCCACTTTACATAGAATGGGTTCGTGATGACCACATTCTTTTCCGCATTGCAAGCAACCCTACAGCTCTTACTATCCACAATTAACGTGTTCTCCTCCGTGAACTCAGGGTACTGGCCATAGACTACGGATAAGGGCTTCTCCCCCAAATTCCCATTACCGTGTTCTCCTCCACTTGTAGAATTACCAGTACAGGACCAGCAGAAGAGGGGATCTTTGTCAGAGGCATGACTGTAGAACCCTCTCAACATTGCTGGAACCACATCCAACATGTATGGAGCGCTTCTGCTACCCCAAAACGCTACTTTGAAATGTGAGAAGCAACGGGCCAGAAAATGTTTAAGCCAAGGACGATAAACTACTCTATGGGACTTCGTTGTCGTGCTAACACGGATGCTAGTATTTGGGTTGGCAGTAGAAAGCATTCTACAGTCCGGAAGGGTTCCTTGAACGTTGAAAATGATCAACTTCGGAGCATGTGAACTTGAGCCACCCATCTGATTAGTCACGACGTCCTGCAAGGTGAGGAAAGGAACCTCAGGAACGGATGCAGAAGGAATTGGGGGCTGCGACTTACAAACCTTAGAGGGGGACTTGGAAGCTTTCTTAGCCTTCCTAGCCGGCGCAGGTGCAACATCAGCTGCCGTAGCGTGGTCAACAGGGAAGACCGCTAAACCTCCCTCACCTCCTTCATCTGGGTTGACCTCCGCATTGCCACAATCCATGGTGCGCTCCTCGGAGGAATGGGTGTTGGCAGCACCAATTGGATTCCCTTCGAGCACCTTGGCAGGAGAATCGTCAGCACCTGTCACAGGAGAAACAACAGATTCTAGTGTCATAGGAGAAACCGCCTGGAGGAGTGTGGAGCATATTTTCTGTGGCTGGTCCACAGGGCCAACACATTGATCCTCGTTGTGGTCAGGTTCACGCTCAGTGTCAATTGCAAGACCTATACGCGGTCTAGGCTTGTCCGGCGACAAAATGTAGCAGTCGGGGGAACCTGCTGCAGCTGGAGTAACTACATGCTTTGCCATAGCATCGGCGACGGAACCATCTTCTTCAGACGGCTTCACCCCTACATGCAACGTCGGAGCAGATGGGTCGTGATCCTCCACCTTCCAGCGCGGCGACAGGGGTTTAGGTAAGTGAACCTTCGGCACTTCAAAGTCGTCCGACAATGTCACTGCTGCCTTCGATGCCAACTGGTCACCGTCATCAGCAATCACCTTACTCCGCGACTTCCGTAAAGGCTGCGCGGCCCCAGCTGAGTCCTCATTTTCAAGCGCTGATTCCGTAATGGATGGACTGCCTACTGTGGGACCCTTTGACTTTCCCAAGAAATCCGCAAACATCACCTTCAGGTCGTCAATTGCAGATGCTTGGGCCGTGGTGGGTGCAACGATTTGAGTGAACTTAGCATCCACATCACGCTTCAAAGACTCAACCGTGGAGCGCAAACCATTGTCCCCTGCATCGGACGGCTTATGAACAGCCAAGAAGACAAGATTCACGCGATTAGTCATCCATATGTATGGTAGAAATTGCACAGCCATACTACAGTCATGCTGTAGTCACAGCGCAGTTATGATGCAGTCACAACGGAAAAAAATGACTTTCCCAGAACTTCAATCGGGTCATACGACTTCAAAGTGACTGCACTGCAACTACAGAAATAGGAAACCCCTGCTCAATGACACGCACACACAACTAAAACAAAGAGACAGTGGGGGGGAAGACAATGGTTGACAAAGCACATACTGGTCTCCCTTCACAAGCGGGTGGAGTGAAGTTGAGTCCTTCCGCTAGATTAGTGATCCCTGGAGTCGTTTCCCGGGATTCTCTGTGCACAATCCAATGCCACAAAAGGCAAGTCAATGGCATTTTCAGTTTGCTCTAGTGCGGTGACGTTCACACCTCTCAAAAGAAACAAAGGAAGCAAGCAAAATCAGAAAAAAACCCACGGTAAGCCAGGTACTTACCAAGGCAACCTCCTTGCCAGCTTTCCCTTTCCTTCCCACGACGTGGCTTGACTTCACACTTTGCTGAGCAGATTTCATTTTCAGCGACTTCATATACTGGGCAGGTGTGTCCCAGTAGTCTATCAACCTCTCCCACTGCGAACCGTTGATGTGGTCAAGGCAATCAACCTGTCTTGCTAGCCACTTCACCTTCAAGCGAGATCGCTCAGACTTCATAAACTTGATTATGGCAATTTTGAAGCCCACCAAGCTCAGGGGTTGACCCCGGTACTCAAACTCACTTTCCAAAGCTTCTCTAAGCTTACGAACAGCGTAAGGGTCCTGCTTGGACCAAGTAGTGCAGGACATATCCAGCATCCTTGGGGTATAGTCCCGGATTGCCTCATCCCAGGCGTTTTTCCCCTTACACCCTGCATCCACTTCACCACCTTTGCCAACAACAATGTAATTTGGCTTCTTCCCTTCCGCTTCGCAATTCTGGCTCCCTGCATCGTATGCTTGACGTCGCTTCCTCCGCGAAGCCCTGTCTTCACTCACTACAACAAAACCAGTGTTTTATGACTGCAAAATACGACTGCAATGAGTCCTAAAATCAAAAAATATGACTGGTCGCAGAAATTACTGTAGATGACTGCAATATGACTGACATGAGTCATTACCGACAAGTCGCTTCGGACATCAGTCATATTGGCAATCATATTTTTTGGGGGGTATAATTATCCATAATTAGCCGTATTTTGCCAACAAGGCGTATATTTTGACTATCTTTGAGGGCTTGACTTTTTATTGAGTTGCTCGGGCAAACAAAAATTAATTCTACGTGGCATGTGACTCCACGTAGTCAATTTTTTTGGATGACGTGGAATATGACTGCGATCAGTCATATTTTGGCTGACGTGGAATATGACTGCGGTGAGTCATATTTTGGCTAATGTGGCATATGACTGCAGTGAGTCATATTTTGGCTAATGTGGCATATGACTTTGTACAATCATATTTTTTGTAGATGTGGAATATGACTCTTGTTAGTCATATTTTTGAATGATGTGGAATATGACTCTTGTGAGTCATATTTTATTAATGTGAAATATGACTCTTATGGGTCATATTTTGGTTGATGTGGTACTTCATGTGGATGTCATTCATTTGGTAGTTTATGACTAATTGCAGTCATATTTTGGAAAATACAAAGTCATATATTGGAAAAGACTCCATGTAGTTAAAAATGAATACGTATGATTTTAAAGATATACAAGAGATAATCATATTGGAAAGAAAGAATGTAAGAAGGAAAGCAACTCTCATCATTAACATTTATTAATCACCAATACAAAACATATATACTACAATGAATCATTCACAAAATTCAAAAAGGCCTATATTCCTTACAATAATGTGAAGATGGCTCTATTGGATTGCAAGTAGCCTCCAATGACTTTGTTTCAACTTTTGGTGCCTGCATAAACAATTAAAGAAATGGGAGGTTAATTTTTAGTGAATGAAAAACAAATCTCAACCTTCAAAGGCTTATAACAATACAAAATATGTAGCTTAAGTTTAGGGTAGGAAAAATAAGAATGATGATGGAGAAAACAAGAAGAAAA
The DNA here is from genome assembly GCA_951230915.1 of Antitrichia curtipendula. Classification (NCBI taxonomy): domain Eukaryota; kingdom Viridiplantae; phylum Streptophyta; class Bryopsida; order Hypnales; family Leucodontaceae; genus Antitrichia; species Antitrichia curtipendula. Next base: position 53,323,468 of record OX579634.1, on the reverse strand, counting down.
ATAGACAAGTACTAAGAGATAACAATAAGCAAGAGTTAAGATGCAACAAGAAACAAGAAGCAACAACTAAGACACAATAGGAAACAAGAAGCAACAACTAGGATACAACAAGAAACAAGAAACAACAACTAGGACACAACAAGAAACAAGAAACAGCAACTAAGATACAACAAGAAACAAGAAGCAACAACTAAGACACAACAAGAAACAAGAGTTAAGATCCAACAAAAAAAACAAGAAGTAAGAATTAAAAAACAACAAGAAGAATAAAAAAAAGAACTAAGAAGAAGATAAGAGTTAAAATGGTAGAGAAAGAATGAGTTTAGATGCAATAACAAGAAACAAGAAGCATGATTAGAACTAGGAAGCAACAAGAAAGAAGAGATAAGATGCAACAAAAGACAACAACTAAGAAACAATAACAAGTATGAGCTAAGAGACAATAAAAGGCAAGGAAGAAGGGCCAAAAGAAGTGGCGGCTAGGGTTTCAAGATCCTAAAAAGTGGCGGCTAGGGTTTCAAAACCCTAAAAAAGTGGCAGCTAGGGTTTCAAAACCCTAAAAAGTGACGGCTAGGGTTTCAAAATCCTAAAAAAAGTGGCGGCTAGGATCTCAAAACCCTAAAAAAGTGGTGACTAGGTTTCAAAATCCTAAAAAATAGGTGAGTAGGATTTCAAAATCTTAAACAATGGTTTTTCTAATTTTTTTTTGAATTGCCCGTATTTTTTTTGGGTTGCCCAAATCAAAAAAATGTCACTACTATGGAAATATGACTGACAATATGACTCAACGTTCCCCAAACATGTTCCCTACGTTCCCTATGAAGTACTTTGGTGTTCCTAATGGTCGTATAGTGTATACTTATGAAGTAGAAGGCCCAAAAATGACTAACAGTCATATTTTGCAGTCATATTTTTCCTCAATGTGTTGGCCTTCAAGAATATGACTGCAACTAGTCGTCAGTCATCCTCAGTCATATTTTTGCAGTCATAAAATACCCGTTTTCTTGTAGTGACTGTCCTGTAAAGATCCTCTAGCACTCTCGGACCATGGCGCTGCAGTCATGGGTGGTTGAGGCCCATTCCAAGTGGGTGGTGGTTGAGAGGACTGTGCGGACATCCACTGAGCCGGCTGCCACGTCCAACCCAATGCGTACGGAGTCGCGCTTGGTGGACGTCCCGGCTCCAACGCCTTCGCAGACTTCTCCTTCGCTGGCAATTTGGACGGGCCACCAAATTTTGCCCGCTTGGATCTGCGATTCAGCAGAGGTTTGCTCTCCTCCATGTTGTCGTTGCTAGAGTCTTCTCGCAACTGAATGTCATCTGTACAAAGACTGGAGCACCGCACGCGCTAGTTAGTTTTCCTGCCAAAAAGTGAGTGCCATTGAGGAGGGACCCTAATCCCGGGGCCGGACAAGCAACTAAATTATCTGTAACGGGGTTTTAACTGCAGTCACAGAAGAAGCGCGTTACAGCAATGAGCCAGGTGACTTGAAGTTGCACTTGCAAAAACCTTGAAAGATGCACAAAATGAACGTGTACGCATTGCCGTTGATTTCTGAAACCAGTCAATAACGAATATGCTGGTTCGGCAAGTGCAATCACAAGCGCGAGACTGGAACGCTCATAACTGAGCCGTGTTGCAGTGAGCAGCCGCATATGTCCTCCTACGACAACGCAAAATGCAGTGCCAAAAACCCTCAAACCACAACAGGGAATCCTTGTCCAAGAAATTACCTGCACCATCCGCATCCTTGAATTGCCGCTCAAGGTCACAAGCGATTGCAAGGTGCAAAAGACCTTTTGTGATGGCCTCGTCATTGGACTCTGTCGCCTCGGAGGAGGAGTCCCGCTCGCTTGCCATTTTGGAATTTGGCCGATCTCCGCGCTTGCTTGCTGCGCTCCGCTGCTTCACTGTGCGTCCTCGAAGGCCTCGCCTCGGGAGAATTGTCCGCCTATGGAGAAGCGCGTCCTTCGTCTTCCTCTCGGCGCTGGCATGACGGGGCGGCTTCTTCCTCGCTTCCTCGCCGTCCCTGCAATTCCACCACATAGCAGGTGGGTAAACTCGCAAGAACTAGAAGAAATCAGGAGACGCCTAAAGCAAACATGAGCACCCCTCTCGCTCTGGAATTCAAGAAAAATGTCTCACTACCATGATCGCAAAACAAGACAACGCAAGTGTGTGCCATTAGGGTTTCTCGCTATCCTCTTCAAAGGCGCACACCCACCGGCACTAGGTTCCACGTGGACCGGCAACGGAAACGGCTTCTAGGCCCATTCTTCCGAGCACGCGACTCTCTCACAACTGCTTCCTGACTTCACTGTAGTCACGTCAAAGTCGTAAGCTCTGGAACGTGACTCCATCGCGACTAGGGAACGACTTCACGCCACTCAAGAAAAATGACGGCGGCGAAATTAATGCCTTGATACTAAAAACACTACGACGCCAATACACTAACCCCTCCACGAAAAAATTTCAAAGCACCATTACAAATCGTGTAGTTAAAAGATGACCGAGCATCTGACTTCGCGTATACAATAGGGATTCTGGTCGTCAATTTAGGAGCCACGACGTTCTGTACTGTAATTGTACAGAACTAGTGATGAGGGGGAGGCACTGCATGCATGCACCAAGCTAGAGAAGACCGTTTATGACTCTGGGAGGGACTGCATGCATGCAAGAACCAGAACTTTGACAAGTTAACAAGACTTCCGAGGGGAACCGCAGCTCACAACTCCTGCCTGGCGCGCAGTACGGGTTCCAAGGCCATGAGCATCTCCGCCTTCTTCTGGTCTTGCAAGAGCTCGTAATCAGTCTTCGGATGAGGTGGGCTCTCTGGCGGTGACTCCATGAGCGTCGCCAACGCCTGGATTCACGCACTGTGTTGAATTCAACTGATCAGAGCGGCGACAAACCACTTGTCCACCCTATCGCGGAGCTCGCGCTGTGCTTCTCGTGTCGTCCTGTGGAACGCGTGCTCTAGGCAAACTCTGTAAGTTCTCCAATCTCTATGTTGTTAAGGCGAATTCACAAGTGAGTGATTAGTGAAATGAGCGTTTTCGATGTGTTGTACACCATCATAAATGACTGGATTTGGCGGCGGGAGTGCTGCGCTCCTTGGCAGTAAACACAGCCCACTCCACCGAGGAAATCCTCATCTCCATTGAAGTGCGGTTCTCACTGTTTTGAAATCATTGAGGACCCAATGATGAATTCCACCTGCACTCTTAGCTGTCGGCGTGGAATTTAATGTGCACGGACCGGAAGGCGGCGGCCTCCCCGCTTGTGAGTCCACTTCTGGAGAAACCGTTGTGACGTCAAAGGCCAGTCACCCTGAAGTCACCCTGAAGTCATTGAAGTAACTTCACGACTCCTGAATGACTTTGTGGAGTCATTTCTCTGTCACGATATGAGATCCAGAACTCGTAAATGACTTCTGCATGTAATTCCGAGTGTGGAGGCGTCAGCTGTGTGTCGTATACGTTGGTGCTTCAGTTTGGAAAGTTACAAGTCCTAATGGTCCGGAATCGTGTGTAAGTTATCCCTGCAAAGAGGATCCTACACATTCATGGAATGACGTAAGAAGCCTAAACCCCTGTGAGTATAACGTGAACACAAGTGGTGACTTTTCCAAAACATTGTTCCAGTTATCAAATAGAATATGAGTGCAAAACAGACGATTTTCATTGATAATCACGCGCCAAAACCTTTAGGACTATCCGTTCACAGGAAGGGTAATACTTTTCACATGACAGTGTGTGTGACATCGCGAAGCTAAAAAGAAATGGAATAGGGATTGCCACTCCTCCATCCCCCCATTGGCTAAGCATCCATGAATCCATGGTTGCAGTCACTAAAAGATGGTATTAGGTCAAGCATAGACCATGGTGATGCATACAAGATGGCAGTTTCAGCCGGCACATATACTTTGTAGCGTAACTAACTTACCTATGTGTAATGTGGCAGGGCATTATACGTGGAGGTGGATCGACATTGGCGCGGGACTTCACTATAGGTAAGTGCATCTTGTCTTCACTGGTCCGGAATCTCCGTGGTCTTTATGTAGAAGTCATTCTATAGTCGTCATTCATGTGGTCGATTGACTTGTGACTTTTTGGCAATGACACGGAAGTCACATTTTAAGGACACCCGTCGCCACGTACCATGCACCTAGTATAGGAAGGACCATATCAGTGCGTGCAATGTGTTTCAACAAATAGGGATTCCTTCACCGGTACTGTAGGACATGACCGACAGTAAAATATCAATCCGAGTTCTGAATCCATGTTGGAGGCCTCCATTTGAATAATTATGGATGGCATATTGGTTTAGGATCAGACAATACTCAGGAGCCAAGGAAGGACCTTGCAGAACATGCTGAAGAAGAGAGTTCTGAAGGCTACTCCATTGTTTTGTAGTCCGACACAGAGGATGAGAACACTAGATTCGGATACCGAAGCAATAGTGCCACGACCTCTACGCACCAGTATGCCAGAAACTGAGATTCTCACTTCTTGTATACATAATGTCAGTCCCATACTTGTACGTGGTCCACACCTCGTTGGAGTTTGTGCTCCAAATCCAATACTTACATCCACGCGACAAGAATGGCAAGTATTCAATACAACATTAGACATGTTTTCATCCGTAATGAACTTGGACAAATTAGATCCTTCCGATTATTCAAGCACATGGGAGGCATGTATTCTTTGGGATTTGTGGACATCAGAGGTAGCTGCAACGCTGAAGCTTGAACCCACTATTCCAAATCAGGATGCCCAGGCTATATGCTCGAATGTAGAAACCGTAGATCCCGACTCCGACGCTGTCCATGCCTGCAAAGTGTAATGGATTTCTCCAGTGGAAGCACGGCAACCCTTTGTTCAAACACTGTATCCCTTCAGCGTACAAACGTGAGGCACCTAAGATGCTCATCTGAAAGAAGTAAAGTATTTGGGATTGCTATTCCCAATTTTATTCCATGCACATGCCAAATGGATTTCTACAGAAGTTAGTGACTCATACATTTCTATTTGTGCATAGGGTTGTCTATCCGGACGTGACGAGGGCTTTTCAAGTCCGGATGTCATGACGCGTCCCAGCCCGTCGCCGATATTGACGGGACCATCAGGAGCGCAGATGAAGTCTGTCCATTCTGCGACGACGTCGGGCCGTCACCAGGATGGTGACTCCGTCGCCAAATGGACATCCGTCTCTTGGATGGAGAGCCCGTCTGTGGATGAAGAGGCCGTCCCCTAGACGGTAAGCCGTCCGCTGGACGGAGAGTCCGTCGCTGGATGGTAAGCCGTCCTCTGGACGGAGAGTCCGTCGCTGGACGATAAGCCGTCCTCTGGACAGAGAGTCCGTCGCTGGACGGCAAGCCGTCCGCTGGACGGTAAGCCGTCCTCTAGACGGAGACTCCGTTGCTGGACGGAGAGTCCGTCACTGGACGGTAAGCCGTCCCCTGGACGGAGAGCCCGTCTCTAGACAAAATTCTCAACTCCATGACGGCAAGCCGTCCCCTGGACGGAGAGCCCGTCTCTGGACGGAGAGCCCATCTCTGGACGGAGAGCCCGTCTCTGGACGGAATTCTCGTCTCCAAAACGGTAAGCCGTCCCCTGGACGGAGAGCCCGTCTCTGGACGGAATTCTCGTCTCCAAAACGGTAAGCCGTCCCCTGGACGGAGAGCCCGCCTCTGGACGGAATTCTCGTCTCCAAAACGGTAAGCCGTCCCCTGGACGGAGAGCCCGTCTCTGGACGGAATTCTCGTCTCCAGGACGGTAATCCGTCCCTTGGACGGCCTCTCCGTCCTCTAGACGGGAAACCGTCCCGTCCCCTGGACCGGAATATTACAGGACGGGACAGTCACCCCTTGGACGGTTTCGTTGGCAAGGCTGCGGGTTTAGGGTCCACTCCATCAGCCGTCACTCCGTCTAGCTGGGTTTAGGGTTTAGGGTTTTAGGGAGGGCTTCAAGGTGTATATTAAGGACTTCTGCCTATTCAAGATTATTTTTCCTTACTGATTTTGCCTTTTATGACTTGGTTGGAGTACAACCATTGCGGTAGAGCGAAGTCCAAGAAGAGTGTGTTGTGGTGGCACTTGTTGTGAGAGCAACAAGTGTTGTTTCCACATCACATTTCAAACAGAATACTAATCTTTTTTTTGGTGCAGGGGCAGGTAAAGGAGGACAAATAAGAGCAATGGGTGGAGCAAGATCACAGTGGGAACCTTGGTACACACTACGGCCAGATGGAAAAGTTGTTTGCAAGTTTTTCGAAGCTTTGCTAAGCTATCGAAAGGATCGGTTGCTTTTCCATTTGGGATATAGACGAAATGACACCCTCCTTGGAATGAGAGCATGCACTAAAGTCAATGCAACCGTGAAGGTAATGTTTTTTAATTGTGGAGGACATATACCTACAGACACTTCGCACGGAACCGGACGCGACATGGAAGTGACATCACCATCAACGATACTACCAAGTGTAGTACGTGGTGAGCAACAACATGATGCTTCAATCTCGGCAAATGATGGAGGAGAAAACACTGGGAGGCAAAGCTCTCAAGTACGATCATGGGAGGCGCCCAACCCTAGTTTGACCCACAGTCGATCGATGAGGCAACTGTCTCTACAAGAAGGAATGAACGCATCAAACAAGCAAGTACTTGACAAGAAGTGGGCTAAGTTTTTCTACGAAGCCAATATACCATTCAATGTAGTGAGGCATCCTGCTTTTCCGGATGCAGTGAAATCAACATCGGAATCAAGAGTTGGCTACAAACCTCCAGCGTACCATACACTTCGTACAAAGCTCATAAAATCTACAAAAGACGAAGTGGCAGCAATTGTAGCAGAGAAGACGAGGGCACCAATCCACAAGTATGGCGTTACAATATGCTCTGATGGATGGGACAACGTTACACATCGACCATTGATGAATGTCATGTTGGCATGTACAAGTGGAGAGGTTTTTCTTGGATCGATAGACACAACAGGCGAATGCAAAGATGCTACTTACGTGGCTAATTGCATGGGTGATTACATTGACGAGGTAGGGGTATAGAACGTGGTACAAGTTTGTACAGACAATGCAGCAAACATGTTGGCCGCTGGCGCTCTATTACTTCTGTCGCACGCATAGTTAGCGCGTAAGTATCTTTAACACAAAAATGTGGTAAGATGACACGAGTTTTCGTCCCAGGGAATTCTAGTATGTTGCTGCAAGTTTTGGGTATCCGGATCACTTCCAAAAACACCCCAAGCAATCCGTACACTCTATTGCTATCTTCCGGAAACTAGTATTTTCCGGATTCCAATCCGGTTCCGCCCTATTCCGGATTCCGGTTCCAACTCTCTCAAGTAACTGGTTTTAGATACCCCTGTTTCACCCTCAGGGGGTCCACTATTGATCTTTCCGAGGGGCAGGGACTCGCCACTCTTGGTTCACACTCTCTATCCGTAACAAACAAAACAAAACACCCAAGAATTATACAGTAATAGCAAAGGGAGAATCCGTACCCTCACAATCTTCCAGATGACGTATCCAGAAAGTAGGTCACACAGGGCCCGGTTAGATCCACCTTACTACAACGACAGATCCAGACTTTCCGGATTGTAGTGCTGACTTTGTATCTCTCGAGTGCTCCAGAGGTTGGCAGACCTTCCGATGGCTGGGATAATTCCTCAGGCGGTTGCTTATCTCCGCACGGAATCCTCCCTGGACTTCCGGACTCGCACCCTCACCCGTAACAGGCTTCCACCGGATCACCGTTCCAGCAATTTAAAGGCACCATGCACAGCTCCTCATTCACACATCTAAAGCTCTTCCGTCACAGCATATGTATCTGTCAACCCAAGAATCCGGACTCCCTCTCACACACTCTCACTTACAAACCAGTGTACGACTCAATCATCAACGCGATACGCAAAGAGATGATCAAATTGATCTCCGGTAAGCTTCGATTAAATGACAAGAAAGGGAATGACAGGCCAACAAGCCGGCCTGCCCTTAAAAGCAAACAAAAAGCGGCCAAAAGGCCCACACAAAACCCGGCCAACGGCCAACTAAAAATCCGCCTAACGGTCCTAATAACCGTTCCGGCAAAACCGGAAAGCCGTTTGACAGCCTAAAAGTCCGGAACTAGGGGCCCACACTCCGGGTTACCCGTTTCCGGAAATAACTAATAAGTCAAAATCCTAACTAAAAAGACACCCATCCGCACTAGTCATTTGCGGGGCTTCTTTGTCGATGGTCCGGCCCTAAGATTCGCTGGAGTGGACTTCCGGGCAGTTACCTTTGCTGGAGTCCTCTTCGTTGCCGACCGAGTCCGGATTTGAGGCGGATCAGAATCCGTCCCTTCCGATTGGGAGTGAGACTCCGCAGATTCCTCTTCCGTCTCATCGATCTCCAGCGGCTCCTCGATCCTCGTGTGTCGCTGCCGTGTCGTCTTTGTCTCCGTCAAATTAATGACGGTGTTGCCCGGATTCGCTGGTGGTGGAGTGTTCTGCATATGCATAAACCTGTCCGGATCGGTCCGGGCAGGATTCCGGACACTTGCTGCTGCTATGGCCTCAGCTTCTGTCTCCGTCAGCTGGAGAGGCGGAAACAGGTTTATCGCCGCCTGTCTTCCGGCTGTCCCCTCCTGGACGGTGGTCTGTGTGCTTGCTTCCTTCGGCGTTTTAACCTCCGGATAAGTGACCACGTGAGTCGGGATTTCCGGATTCCTCTTTCCCGTTGAAGTTCCGGCTCCATGGGTTTCTTGGAACTCTCCTCCCGGAAGATCAGCGAACATTGCTTGGTCAAGCAGGTTCGGGTCGAGGCTTCCAATCAGCTGTCGCATCTCCTTCAGCACCCCCTCCATCCGGGCCTCGAAATCCGTCAGGATAAGCACGACCTTCGTTCCGGTAATGTGGCCTTGGGCCACCATCTGTGAGTTCCAGAGTTGGGCCCTCGAGATGGTGCTGGCCGGAAGGTCGATCAGTTCTCCCAGCTTCCATACTAGAGCCATCGCTTCCGTGGACTTCCGGTTTGCGATGTGCATCTCCCGTTCCGACCACTGGTGCTGGCTCCGGAACTGATCCCGTTCCTCCTGAAGACTCCGGATCTGATCGTACAGAACCTTGACGTCTTCCGGATTCGGTCTTCGTGCGATGGCGGCCAAGATCTCTCTCTCGTCCTTCACTCCTAACGAATGGCAAATGTCTTGGAGTACTGCTGCCATCCGGTCGTTCACCGTCCTCGTCGTTCGCAGCCAATGTATGGCGTTCTCGACTGGATCCACCTCCTCGTGTGGGCTTTCCGGCTGGACAGAACCTTCCGCCACTTGTTTCCCTCGCGCTGTCCGGTCGGTGGACTTCCGCCTACTGGTTCCGGCCTTCTCCGGAGTGGTCTGTGTTTCCTCCGGAATGTCCTCCTCCTCAGATTCCGGCTCCTCCGGCTGCAGTTCCGGTCTCAGCCCGTACTTGAGGAGATTTTCCCCTTTCTTGTACATAAGCTGCTCCGGCTCGCTCAGGGTTTCCATCCGGTGGTACAAGTGGAACAAGTACGGGCTAATGTAACTGGTCTTCCGTCCTGAAATCCCATTCGCTAACAATCCGTCGCTGCAAACCCCTCTTTTGGGTCGGCGGAGTTCCGGAATCTTTCTGCCGCAAACTTCTCCGGCCGGCCGGCCCATCCATGCCCCCGGTTCAGTGCAAAGTACGTTCCGGCCCAGAGCTCTTGTGTCCATGCTGTCGGGCGGCCCCTCACCGTCAACTCATACTGATTGGGAACTCCGTAAAGGAGTTCTTCAATCATTCCTTCACTCTTCAAGTCCCATGGGCGGTGTAAGAATCCGACACAGCCCATGGTCTCTAAATCCTCTTGCAACTCTCTTTGGCGATCCGTATCGAACGGAATCACCGGGCTGACAGTCCATGCGGTCACCGCCAGTCTACGGGCTCGAGTTTCCGTCATCCTGTCGGTCTTCCGGAGTTGCACCGACCTTACTTCCGCTTCCTACGCCGATCCTATCTCACCACTCTTTCTCTCACTAAACGTACTCGCGAAAATGCCGCAGAGAAAAGAGACCGAATGAGAATGGCGGCGGGGTTTATATAGCGGCACGAAACCCTAAGTTCCCAAACCGGTGGAGTTCCCGTAAGTTCCCTAGCCGGAACCCCTACGATCCGGAACTTCCGACTATCCGGCTACTGGTTCCGGAACACTGTTTTAACCTAATTAGAGTTTTAACTTTCCTACGAAAGAGATCTTTTATAATGTAGGTTTCTAGTGTCTAAACTTCTATACTTATGCAAAAATTTCAAAGTTCTTCTCCTATATATTTCTATTTTATGTATTAAGTTTAGTTTCCGGACGTTCCGTAACGTTACAACTTCGTAGATTTTCACACATATATTTTCAAGGGTGTTCAGCACATGCACTTGACCTTCTACTTGAAGATTGGGGAAAACAAGATTGGATTACAAGTATGGTCAAGAAAGCCAAGTCAATTGTGAAATACATTCGAACGCATCACATGCCACTTGCAATCTTTCGACGACATTCTCCTAATCATGTTTTAAAAAATCCCGTTCAAACACGCTTTGCTACCATGTTCCTCATGATCGAACGTTTGGTGAAGGTGAGGGAAGCGGTAGAATCAACAGTCCACGATCCGCAGTGGAATGAGTACACGCGGAGATTGGCATCCAATCAAAAGAAAAGAAAAGCTAACGATGTGCGACGATATGTGCGAACGGATGAATTTTGGAGGAAATGTTTGAACTTTGTGCACATAGTGGAGCCCGTGTTGATTGCTCTTCGAGAGTTTGATGGCAAGCACCCGTGCTTAGACAAGGCATGGCTTGTAATGAAAAAGGTGGAAAAGCATGTTTTATCTTTGGAGGATCCACTATTTTCATTAGAGCGGAGATATGCAATTTCCGCCACCGATGATTTCTACAAGCGCTGGGACATGCTCATGATTGATTTGCATTACGCTGGGGCTCTATTGAATCCCTTTTTACTTGACGAAGTCATGCTAATGGATGATAATGAGGCAAGAGAAGCCATACTGAGAGTTTTGCGCAAATTGGCTGTTGGAGATCAAGCATTTGCTTCAGCTTTGTCTGAGTACCAAGCATTTAGAGATCGGCGAGGCATTTTCGGTGGACTTCCTGATGTAAACGCCTTGAATTTGCAACCTCATGAATGGTGGCACCCTCTCGGAGCCGGTGCTCGTATACTTGCACCGATTGCCAAAAAGATCCTCGCGCAAGTGTGTTCTGCATCGTCCTGTGAACGCAATTGGAGCATGTATTCGTTTGTCCACAACAAATCACGCAATAGATTGACATCAGAGCGTGCTGAGGAATTGGTTTACATTTATACCAATTCCAAGACTTTTAGAGAAAGGGTTGCAACAAATCCGATAAAGTGGTACACTAAAAACATGATGTCAGAGGATTCCATGATAGATGAATCTAATGGTCTGGACCGTGGTTCGGTTCTCTCTGATCCCAATGATGACAATTCAGATGATAGTTCCAATGACGACGATGAGCCACCGTTTGATAGATTTCGTGGGGCGGGAGCAGTGCGTCCTCTAATTGATGCATCCGTATTTGACTTTGAAGAGGGGGATAACAACGACAATGACTACGAGGGACATCAAAGAAGTCCACCACAAATGCCACAAACGTGGAATGCTGGGCCAAGTGGGGGCAATACAAACGAGGACGTTGTGGCACCGAGACCACTAAGTCCAGACCCTATGGATGTACAAGTTGATGCCACAATAGAAAGAGATGGTGTTGACGTTCAAAGAGGACGTGAAGAAGACGTAGTAGTACCACCGTCATTGCCCATGAGGACCACCCGTAGTGAAGGGCCCCCTCAAGGTGGAGAAGCACATATGGCCCCTCCAAATCGAGTCTCGGTTGCACAAAGGCAAATGCCAATATTGGAAAATCTACAAATCCAAAGTTCATCAAGGCCGTCTAGTTCCGACGGCCGTCCATACGAACCAACTTCGTCGATAGGTACACAATTGGCTGGTATGGTGTCACAGCATGTGACTAGAAATACGACTTCATTGCGGCCACCTGTACATGCCAATAATCGAGGGAAGCGTCAACGACCACAAGGTACTACTAGTGAACGTGTAAGTAGTAGAACGCGTAGAAGACTGAGGAGGGAAGAAGCGGCTTCCCAACCATTTTCAAGAGAAGTTCAAACAGGAGGACCCAATACAGATGGCATTATAGATGCAATGGGCCAACGACCTCTTCGGACGTTGTCTTCTATAGCTCGACCACAACGAAACCGCAATTCCGAGGCCTCCAGCGAAAGTGGTAGTGCAACATCAATGATGATGGTGAATCCATCGGTGGTACTATAGGTGAAGATGGTGAGGTTCCAGGAGATAGTGATTATAGGGGGCCGGTGCCTCGACAAGGTCCACTCGAAGAAATGGGTGGTAGTGAACCAATAGTACAAGAAGCAAATGCAAATACTTCTATGCGCATTCTTAGGCATGGAAGACGTTGAATGTTTTTGAAAAGACAATAGGGTCTACATGTTTTCAAATGCAATGGTTTTAGAGGCTCAATACCTTGCATATTGAAATCAGCTTTAATATGAAATACGACTTTTGTTCCTTTCATTCTCATAGAACTGTTTACCCCTAAAGTCCCGAAGTCTTTACACAAAAAAAACGCAAAATTGTCTTTTCTCTTGCATTTGCCTCAACATACGGAAAAAATGTTTTTTACAACATCTAACCGTAAGATCTTATACTTCACATGTTTTTTATCACGTGGTAAAAATTTCATGAAGTTTGACCGAATAGATTGAAAGATATTAGCATTCAAACTTGGAAAAACTAGTTTTCTGAATGCTAGCTTTGCAATTTCAGATTAACTTTCACTGAGTGTGATTTATGGAAAATTGGGCCTTCGGGGCACTATTGTTTTTGAATTATTTTTTTTGAATATTCAAGAATCGAGGGCAAGCTTTGAAAGAATTATTGCAATTGGAAACTATGTTTGCAATCCAAATAATACAGTGTGGTGTTTTTTTCATGTATGTTTTCTTTTTTTCAAATTTCATTAAAATTAAAATTATAAAACTATGTTTTGTATTCAGTCATTCATTTATGGCCCCAGTTTCAGATTATTCTCATATATATTATAATTGATAAAATTTGATTTCCATGTTTAGCTTTATAAAATCACAATAAAATCAATTTTCCATTGAATTTTCTGGAAAAAAAAAAGCATAAATAGAAAATGAATTCTTACGTATGTTGAAAAATATTAAAATATTATGCTGATTTTCAATAAAAATATAAATTTGGTTTGATAGTCAAATTTGACTTCAAGCTTTTCTTTGTGGTTGTTTACTAGTTTTGAGCATGAAAAATAAAATAAACAATTGAAAATTTTTCTGACTAGAAATCTCTATTGATATTTGTACCTCTTGTAAAAAACTAAAAATTTAGAATCTCTTGAATTGTTTTTTCTATTTTTACTTATTTATGGCATGAAGTGCAACAAAAATGTTGACAATTACAATTTTGCACAAAACTAATTGAAATTTCTTGTAGTGATATACAATTCAAAGTTTTTAGTACTAAAGATATAAGATGTGTGTTTACACGCAATTTAAATGATAAAGTTAGGGAAGACAAGAGATTTTTTACAACTCAATGTTTAGGTAAAATATGTTTATAACTTTATATAAACCAAAATGAGTACAAAATGCATTGAAGCCACAAAGTGTGCTACATTGCTATGGATGTCCTCAAGCCCATACTATAATAACCGCATGTGCTAAGTAAACACTAATTTTGCAACTACATGGTAATACACTATTATCTAATCTTCATTGCGCGCTTGTTCTTCTTGAAGGTCTTGTTCTTTGCGGGCCTCGCGGTAGCAATCCAGGGGTGGTGTCCAAAACGTTGGAGCACCACTTAGACGTTTCACAACATATGTCACCGAGCGTCGTTGTAGTGGCTCCGCCTTGCACAATTCACCCGACATGGTTTGAAACGTACCAAATGCCGTAAGGTCCGGAATCATATCTACATTTCCGCGATCTTTTATCCATACCTTCATAGCCAATTTCCCTATGGAGTATCCGTCCGTGTGTATACTAACACACGGTGGCTTAACCCTGCGAGTAGGAGATGATGAAGTTCCTGTCTCTCCAGTCAAGTACATCAACTCAGGAGCCACCCACCAACGTTGCGCTCGGGTTGCCTGAAACTTCCTTGGACAATTGAATTGGTAAAGAGAAGGGGTTTCTTTGTTGATGCGGCTACCCATTCCCCAATCACATAGACCAATCCACACGGTTCTTCCATCATCATTCGAAAAATGAAGCATAATGTTCTCCGGTGTGATGTCGTTGTACAATACAGAGCATTGTTGCACTGCATCCACAATGCAAATCATCGCCCACGCAAGTTCAGTGCGCTTGCGTCTATATGCCATGAGTCGTTTGGCTTCTTGCATTGATTGGGGAGTTGCATCGTAAGCCAACTCCCCAATTTCATCTGGATCTCAGTTCTTCTCATCAAGGGTAAACATGGCGCCAAGAGTACCGCCATTCCACCATTGCGAATAACACTCCATGGTCATGTCATTTATAGCAAAGAATTTGATGACCCCTGGATGCTCGCATGGACATACCAATGCCTCGATGGACAACTTCTCCCTGGACTTCTTCAATTCATCCACGCGCAAGGCTGACTTCCCAGCTAATTCCATATTCTCGGGAATATGTTTTGAATTTTGAACACATACTTTGCGCACCCTCCCATGCCCCCCTTGTTTGCTATGGCCAGATAAAGGAACCACCACCACTCCTCTTTCAAGGAAAACCACTCTTCCTGCAGCTTGTTGACCAAAGGCCAAGTTCTGACTTCGTTGAAACCACGGAGCGGAACGGATGTTGCTTGAAGACAATCCACGCACTGCATCGTGCCACCAATACACCTTCTTGTGCAACAAACTCAATGCTTGTTGTCTGGGCACTACACTCTTCTCAAAGCCTTTTATTTTTTCCGCAACTTGGGCAAGGTTGAAGATACACGTTTGCACTTGTGACTCCAACCAATGATCGAAGCATTCTTTCGTGCGGTCTTCATGCCACTCATCCGCGCTCATTGTTGTCCAGAACATGTGGTGGAACTTTTGTTTAATTTTATCCACTCCCTGTAATCCGCATGAGACGTATGTTGAGTTCAATTGCAAAATCGAATACTGATCAAAAAACTCCAATGCCACTTCATGCAGTTTGTGCGTTGCACCCTTGCTTGGCCACTTCTCCGGATTTGTAGCCTTGTGCCTCTTTCGTTGTTTTTTCTTCCCCTTCGAAGACTCTCTACCCCCCACAGCAGCTACAGACCCTTCTGCAGCTACGGCCTCTGAAACGGGCTCTGGTGATTCCGCATCCGGGTCCATAACCGGTGCATCTCCAACACCTGTCCACCAATCATCAACCTTTCTCTTCGAGAAATCGCGACCAGCCATCGTGACAGTAACAAGTAACAAATAATCAAAATGAAAGGAATTAGGAATTCGGCTTCCACAAAGTGAAAAACCGCCCCCCTTATTCCTCAAAACAGCCTCTACCCAGCACCCGCGCTCGCAAACAAGGACTGCAACCAATCCAAGACAAGAGAGCACCGTCAGAGCAGTAGAGACTGTGGCGAAAGTACCCTAAAAACAGTCTTATATACCCATTTCACGTGGCCGGGGTGAATTGACCCCCTCGCGAGGCCCTCCGGGCCGACCCTGTTTTCCGCACCATTCCTTTTTTGCAAATTCTGAATTCATAAAGACCCCTAATTAGTTCAATCACATCAAATAATAACCCTGGATCGGCCAAAAATAGAGGGCTTTTTTTTACATGCACCCCTGGTAAAGCCGAACGAGGGGGTCAATCCACCCCAATCATTCACGTCGACGGACAAGCCGTCGAGAGGACGGACAGAGCGTCCAGGGCCGTCCAAGGCGTCCAGAGGACGGGAAGGCCGTCCAGAGGGACAAGCCATCCAAGGGCCAAGCTGTCTAGCCCGCGGACTGGCCGTCGAGAGGACGGGAAGGCCGTCCAGAGGGACAAGCCATCCAAGGGCCAAGCCGTCTAGCCCGCGGACTGGCCGTCGAGAGGACGGGAAGGCCGTCTAGAGGGACAAGCCATCCAAGGGCCAAGCCGTCTAGCCCGCGGACTGGCCGTCGAGAGGACGGGAAGGCCGTCCAGGGGGGAGACCGTCCAGCCCGCGGACTGGCCGTCGAGAGGATAGGAAGGGCGTCCAGAGGGGGAGACCGTGCAGCCCGCGGACTGGCCGTCGAGAGGACAGGAAGGGCGTCCAGGGGGGGTGACCGTCCAGGGGCCAAGCCGTCCAGCCCACGGACAAGCTGTCGATAGGACGAAGAGGCCGTCCAGGGGTGGAGACCGTCCAGCCCGCGGACTGGCCGTCGAGAGGACAGGAAGGGCGTCCAGGGGGGGAGACCGTGCAGCCCACGGACTGGCCGTCGAGAGGACAGGAAGGGCGTCAAGGGGGGGAGACCGTCCAGCCCGCAGACTGGCCGTCGAGAGGACGGGAAGGCCGTCCAGGGGGGGAGACCGTCCAGCCCGCGGACTGGCCGTGGAGAGGACAGGAAGGGCGTCCAGGGGGGGAGACCGTCCAGGGGCCAAGCCGTCTAGCCCACGGACTGGCTGTCGAGAGGACGAAGAGGCCGTCCAAGGGTGGAGACCATCCAGTCCGCGGACTGGCCGTCGAGAGGACGGGAAGGCCGTCCACGGGGGGAGATCGTCCAACTTGCGGACAGCTTAGCCTGAGGACGAGAAGGCCGTCCAGCCCGCGGACTGGCCGTCCAGGGGGCCAAGCCGTCCAGCCCGCGAACTGGCCGTCGAGAGGACAGGAAGACTTTCGAGAGACGGGAAGGCCGTCGAGAGGACGGGAAGGCCGTCCACGGGGGGAGACCGTCCAGCTTGCGGACTGCTTAGCCTGAGGACGGGAAGGCCGTCCAGCCCGCGGACTGGCCGTCCAGGGGGCCAAGCCGTCCAGCCCGCGAACTGGCCGTCGAGAGGACAGGAAGACTTTCGAGAGACAGGAAGGCCGTCGAGAGGGCGGGAAGGTCGTCGAGCGGGCCATTCAAAACAGTGCTGGCCAGAGTGTAACTCATTTCTAATCCTTGTTCGGAGAATTTTTCATTTATGTGGTTTGGCACTCTCGGACTTGTCAGGATAGGTGTCCTCCCTCTCAATCGGGCATTAGACTACGGTGGCGGGTAGTTTAAGAGTGCTAACTTAATGTTCACATTTGTTTTAATTAAAGAAAACTTCTTAATGTCAGTCCTAGAATGTTCTATTTGGATGTTCATGTTAATATTTGATTCATTCTAATTGCACACATTTTCACGAAAGTTGTTGGCATTGGGCAATGTTTTTTTACAAAAATCCCAGAATCTCTCAATCCCTTAAAATAATTTATATTCTGTAGGGCTCAAATTCGAATTCAAATGAATTTTATCAATTATAACTCGAACAATTTCACCTTTGGAATTATTGTATTTTGATTCCATCCTTCCCTGCATGTAAGTGCACCTGACAATTTAGTATTTTGTTGAATTTTAAACCCTGTCTACACTAATATACTCAATTCAAAGTCTCAAACGTACAAACATTCAATAACTTACTAAGCCCGGATCAAATATACAAAGACCAAGACAATAAACCACCCTCTAAATGCTCTAGTTAAAGGTAGTAAGATTAAAACTCTGAAATGGTTAATTATGAAATAAGTGAAAGACCTCCTAAACAACATATGTCATATGCATATCATTGATTAATGCAAAACATTGTTTTGGCTTTCCATTCATACATTACAGAAAAAGAATGTAGCCCTATACATCTAAACTTAAGAATGTTTTACCTTCTAAAGATATTGTTATGCCGTTTTTTGGTGTCTTCAATATGTTTTATAAAACTTTGATTTTAAATCATTAATCTATTTTTTTCCAATTCAAACTTCAAAGACTACATCTCGATCAAGTTTTGTACTTATAATGCCAACTAAAAAAAAGAAGAACATTTTTTGTGGTTTCTGGTCCATGCTAGGTTTTGAAGTAAATCCTATAGGACAATACCCTAAATCCCAAACCCTAAACCCTAAACCCTAAACCCTAAACCCTCTTCACTGTTGCAATTTTAAGAGTATTTGATGTTCAAGTTTATGTAACTATAGCAAATAAGAGTGGATTGGTGTAATAAAATTGAAATGCAACATTGAGTACATGAACTTCACATTTTTGTGGTCTCTATATTTTTTTTATGGCTTCTAAACTATAAAGCAACTAACGGTGAATTATTATAGTTTTTCATATGGATTGTTTATTAATTGCTTATGTAGTACCGTATGTTAACCACTAAACTGACTAAAGTCCCAAGGCCTCTTTTCCATCCTATATCTGAAATAAATTGCCATTTCTATAGTAAAGAATGTAAAAAAAAAAATGAATGTGTTTAGGCCTTTAAGGTGCACATCTACTTGTAGTATGTAAGATCTCAAACTAGAGTACTAGACTAGTGTTCAATTGACCGGAAGAAATTTCACAAACTTTGCCTATGTAGAATTGTAGATTGCAAGATATTTACAATAAACTTCAACCTCGGAACGCCCAACGACATCATTTAGTGCCAATTTGATGGCAATTCAATCACTTCAATGAGATGGAAAGATTGTGGAAGCGTTCAATTCATTTTTCGGGGACCTTCCATGTTGAGTTCCAAAGTGTATCCAAATGATTTTGTAGTCTTTCCGATATTTGCCTCCGCGTAATTTAGAGTTTAGGAAAAAAAAAAAAAAAAAAAATGCTACTTTAGTGTATCTTGGGAAGTTGTTGCTCCTTAGTCTAAATCTGAAATTTATCCCCCAAATTGATATTTTCTGAGTTTGAGTCTAACTATAAGGCAAAAGTTCATTTTCTCTAGTTCCTATTTTATGTAAAATCCCCCAACACGACCCTAAAAATGAAATTTCATTATTGCGATTTGCACTTTGAATGTGTTTTTAATGTCTACTACATTTAGTACATTCTAAATAAATCATGAAATGGAAATTAAGTTTATGCTATGATTGATTCTAATGTCATTATCCTTGTGATATAAGGTAAACCTGCCTATGACAGGCAAAATGACTAATTTTTTGTATTGCCTTTAGCAAAAATAATCAAATTTTTTCCATACAAAGACACATGTGAGAAATTAAGAACGCAACTGGAATTTTATTTTTTGGATAAAATATGATTTTTTTTTAAATTTTGAAGTCTACTGTCCAGTAAGCCCAAAAGAGTTTGTAGACTACCCCAAATCAGCAGAAAATTGTTTCCATGATGGTCATCTTCCCACCTAAAACAGTCATAACATTTTCTAAGATGGCTACAAGACTTTCTAACATGGACATGACATGAAGAAATAAAAAAACTGCTTTTTACCAAAAATAAAAAATCAATTTTCAAAAGAATACCCATAAAATTTTTAAAGGGCCGTCCAGGACGTTCGGCAGGCCGTCAAGAGGATGGGCGGGCCGTTCTCGACCAGGGACAGGCCGTCGAGAGGACGGGCAGGCCGTCCTAGACCATGAACAGGCCGTCGAGAGGATGGGCGGGCCGTTCCCGACCAGTGACAGGCCGTTCCCGACCAGTGACAGGCCGTCAAAGAGACGGGCACCCCGTCCTTTTGGACAGCCTTTCCGTCCAAGAGACGGGTAGGCCGTCGAAGAGGACGGGTATCCCGTCGAGGAGACGGGTATGCCGTCCACGAGACGGGTATTCCGTCGACGAGACGGGTATGCCGTCCAGGAGAGGGGTATGCTGTCGAGGAGATGGGTATGCCGTCCAGGAGACGGGTATTCCGTCGAGGGGACGGGCAATCCGTCGAGGGGACGGGCAGGCCGTCGAGGGGACGGGCAGACCGCCGAGAGGACGGAAAATCCGTCCGTCCAAGTCTCGGGCGGCAGTGTAATTATTTCCCGAACCTGTCGACGGCGCCCCGAACCCGTTGACGGCGTCCCAACCCTATGTCGGACCTCTGTGGACGTATCGGCCGTCCATTCCAGGGTTGTCCCACGCCCTGGACGGTCTGGATTCGGGGGGGGACGGGATGATGTTATGTTAATTACCTTGCCTAATCGGGTCGGTAATTGGGGGGTATAAGTAAACTTTTTTGGACAGTTTACGTGCTTCCTCTTTTGAGTTGCACTGTCCAAGCTTGAGAAAGCTTCGCTCTGCAATTTGAAGGGAAGTGTTATACATTTGACATTGTTTTGCCACATTTCAGTTGCCTTCACGCAACAGAAGGCAAAGCAAATTTCCATTGTATCTGCATACAGTATCGTGTGTGTCATTTTACAGGTATCAAGAATGGACGTAGAGGATGTAGCAGGAGGTTCGGGACCTGGAGGTGACCCCCCAGGAGGTTTGGGACTTGGAGGTGACCCCCTCGGAGGTTTGGGACTTGGAGGTGACCCCCCAGGAGGTTTGGTACCTGCAGGTGAACCCCCATGTAGAAGGAAGAGAGGAAACAGAGCAACCTTGGATTGGGGCACACTTAATGCCGAAGAGGTTATGGCAAAGCCTGGGTGGTTGGAGGCAGATGGCCCATGGACAAGAGTGATATGTCGTCAATATATAGATTGGGCCCACATCAACCGCCATTGGCCACATGACCGGTACGAGGTGCACGTGAAATCTGGCGTGGTAAATATTGACCAGTGCCAACATCCGCACTTCAAAAAGAGGATGATTGAAGTATCATTGGCACTTTGGGGGGTAAGATCCAAGAAAGACGGGACACTTTCATTGTGCCAAATGGCATATGCGGAGGTTTTTCTTGGCAAGGATGTGGACTGGAGCAGCTTTTTGGGCAAATCGCGGAATAATACATTTCCAAATCGAACTCGCCACATTGCACCAAATCCTACTGTGCCGTTGGACAATGTACCAAATCTTGCCGTGCCATTGGATGATGTCCAAAATGTGCAAATGGACGTGGTTCCACTGGCAGAGCATCCAGGGACGGAGTTGATGGAGATAGAAGTTGGTCAGGGCAGCGGTCCAGATGTAAACCAACAAGCTGTGATTGGTGGAGTGCAAGCTGACGGTGAAGAAGTAATTCGCTTGCGCCAATTAGTACAAACACTGCAAGCAGAAAAAGAAGAAACACGACGACAGTATGCTGCAGTGTTGGAAGTTCATCATGCAAGGATGCGGGCCGTTCAAGATGAAAATGTGCGCCTCATCGCACGTGAAGCCGAGCTCGTAGAGCGTGAAAGGCGAGTCAGCACAGACTCAGTTCCACCACTCGATCTTATAGTGGAATGTGCTACATACAGTGCAGATGAAGACACACCAGGCCCGAGCAATACATCTGAGTTTGTGCTGCGATCACGATCCACTTTTCCAAGTGCAGAAAGTGCCACATTGGATATTATGCGTGCACGTGCTGAGCGAGTTGAAGCAGAGCTTGGAAGTACTTGCACAAACGTGGAAGAATTAACAAACGCCATGCGTGCTTTGGAACTTCGTGCCAACAACGCCGAGGCAGAGGTGGCGGTGGTTACTGCAGCTCGAACAACCTTGGAGCAGACCATGACCGCATTGAGTGCTGAAAATATGCGGTTGGTTCAAAATCCTCAGACGGAGCAGAGGCTGCTTCAAATGTGCAACATGAAGTTGACATGCATCTTAGCGCTAAAAGAGGCTGAGCAAATGCAACGTGAAGTGAGGAGAGTGGCTGCAGAATTCAATGATGGCGGTCAATGTTATTTTGGCTTGACCTCGTGGCCTCGGGTGGCAGAAATGTTCACCGATGATTTGCCAGCTTATAGGGAGAATTCAAGCATCGATTGGAATGCCCGTCCAGACTTGGAATTCCAATATAATATCGATCGCCAACGGTACGGGCCACCCAACAACGATGGCATTACGCCACTAGTGTGGCCTTCCGTTCCAGATTTTGTAAAAGATGCAACAACATGTATAATGTGCCAACAACCGTTTGGCCCCGAGGGTGGATGGAATCTTGGTACATGTGGCCATCTATACCACCCCGTGTGTCTTATTCCACACATGGTCACCAGAAAGAGATGTGCGCAATGCAGGGCTCCATTTCATGCACGACTATACAAAACGTTTGGCCTTCAAGACCACATGCCTCAACATTACGAGTACAATGAAGAAAATTTACCGGGCCCCGGTAATAGAGTACATTGGGGGTCCGACATGACATGGCTTTGGAAGTGGGGCCACCACAATCGACACCTCCCGGTAGGAACGGTGGCTGACATACCATGGACGAGTGACAACCAAGTGACAGAGGTGATCAGGAGGGTGTTTGGAGACAGTGATCCAGGGCGTCAACTATATTTTGGTCAGATTGCCGGTGGACATTGGGACCCAGAACGCTTAATTTTTGTGCGTGCACCACATCCACAACGCATCATGTTTAACTCTCAAGGCTAGCCAGCCGGATTTGAGGGGGAATTGAGCTATGAGGAAGAAATGGCGTACATTGAAGACAATACCTTCCATGAGCCAGCCCTCATGAATGACATTTTTGGGCACTTACATGATAGATACGATATAGAAGCACTTCAGCTTCTGAGGACTTTCGAATCGCAAGAAGAACTGCAACAATTTTTGAGAAATAGCATAGCACGCGGCGTTGTAATCGAAGATGTAGACTAGATTGTGTATAACTAGATAGATGTATAGAATTAAATACCGAAAGTTGTACAAAGTGAATGTATGTAATTATGTAAAGCCTTTATTAGTTTACCATGTACTTCAATGGATTTATAAAATATGTACATTTATCGTTTTCTTTCCACCTCATGTATTGTTGCTTCGCCTTTGTCAATTTTTGTAATCTATTGGACCTTTTTGTAATAGTATAGAAGAAGCTTGTATGCTTAGATGGTAGGTAAAAGAGTGTTCTATTTTATTTTTGGTGAAGCCCTAAAGTCGGAAGTCCATTTTTTGGCCCAAACCACCCTAAATCACCACTTTTGCTATGTTCACCTATGAATTAAATTTTCCAATTTATTTTTTGAATCGAACCAAAGGATCTTGTTCTACACTTGTCTTAGATGACGTGATAAAAAATTTGTGATGTTTGACCGTATGGATTGAAAGTTATTAGCATTCGAAGTGAAAGAAACAAATTTATTTTAAGAAGTTGCTAGGATTGCCCGCTCCACAAAAAACCCATAACTTTTCCATTCCTAATCCAAATGGGATGAATGAAAGCCTCCCATTTAAAAGAAAATACAATCCAACTGGAAAAAAAATATACAAATTTGTATTTCATTTTTTTGTGGATTTTTTTGTCTACCCGGAGTCTTGGACCGCCCGGTGTCTCGATCTCCCCTGTTTGAGGTTATTGTGGCATACCCTTTGCTCCTAGGCACCAATTGGAATAGAAATTGTATTATGAATAAACTCATAAGTTTATCTATCATTCTATTTTATCATTCTTATGAAAAAGTTTTCAAAAGTTTTAGTAAAAAATGAGATCATAGGAGCCTATCGAAAATCCATTTTGTCCCTGGCAGAAAGGACAATGAGAGTATGTTACTTTAGGGGCTAAGAAATAAAAACAATGGAAATTCTTTACCAAAGCAAGAAATAAGTAATAAATTATTTGATTGCTTCATATTTGATGAAATCTCCTTTAAGTCTTTAGAATTAAACCAAAAAATAATTCACGTTTTGTAACTTTTGTTCTATTAGTTTTAATGTTTTTTTAGTTGGACTATTGATTGACTACTCCCTCATGTTTATTTTTAAATCCAAAGTTTACAAATTAAAGTATTGAACATTTTCCATTTTTTCTCAAATGGCATTATGGAAATCAAATGATCAAAGTTTAATATCTTGCAATTGCTAACTTGATAAGGTCACACTACATGAAATTTATTTGAAAATCAATTGAAATAAATGACTTTATGAATGGCGATCCTATACTTGAAAGTCTTAAATTGAATAGATTCTAATTTTTTTTTTTTCATTTCATTTCAAGGTGAACATGGAGAAATGCCAACTTGGATGTTTTTTTGGCAATAATTAGCATAAGGCCTACATGGCTACATGGATTAATATTTTTGAATTTCTTGCCATATAGTCAATGTAAAATCAATTTAGCAACTTCTCTAATTCGAAATTCAGTAACAAACTTTAATCCCTAGAATCCTAGATGCCCAAGGCATGTTTTGAGCTTCTACAAATTTGCTCTAAATTGAACAAAATGTTAACATTTTGATTAGGTGACTAGGCGTATCAAATCCAAAAAAATTGTAACCATATAAATTCAAACAAGACATATTAGGGGCTCATAGGTTGCTAAAACACAACAATATCACTTATAGAGTAAATGATTATAATGTTTGAACATGAGGGTGTTAAAACTACAAAAATGATGTGAAGTCTTCCAATCCTCTTTTCAGTTTTCACAAGTAAAATTAAAAAAAATTTAGACCACAAAAATATGAGGTTAAATTGCCGAACATATATAACCCCAAACAATTTATGGCTTTTAAAAATATACTCCATATTTTTTTTTAAATTAAAAAAAAAATTTGAATGTGATTTTTTCTCCAAGATCTTGTGTTTTCGAGGCACATTTCCAAAAGCTCTCAATGCTACAAGAAGTCAAGATTGCAATGGGTACCCTTGCACAAAGTCTTGAAACAAAAAATCACTATCATTTATTTTTAAGAATAGACTATTGATGCTATAACTAGACTTCAAGAAGAACTTACTAAAAATAGCAACTTGGATACTACTAAAAATAGCAACTTGGTTAGGTTTTATTTAACTTCAAAATTTTGCCAACACCACATTTGGGTGCTTCGGGCATTTAAGCCAAAAATCCAATCCCACCCGTCCAGTCTATTTTTCCGTCCACAGAACCGTCTAGTTACCCGTCCAGATGCCCGTCCACCCGCTTGTCCAATTACCCGTCCACTTACCCGTCCAGATGCCCGTCCACCCGCCCGTCCATTACCCGTCCACTTACCCATCCAGATGCCCGTCCACCCGCCCGTCCACATGCCTGTCCACATGCTCGTCCAGTTACCCGTCCACCCGCCCGTCCACGTGCCTGTCCACCCGCCCGTCCAGTTTTCCATCCACATACCCGTCCATCCTGCCCGTCCAGATACCCGTCCACACAACCGCCCCTCCTCCCGTCCACATGCCTGTCCAGATGCCCGTCCACCCTCCCGTCCACCCGCCCGTCCACATGGTCGTCCAGTTTTCCGTCCAGATACCCGTCCATCCCGCCCGTCCAGATACCCGTCCATCTCGCCCGTTCCGTGCCCGTCGACGGAAGCTCGCCGCCTGTCGGCGAAGAACGTCCATCCATTTCCGTAGTTTTCATCCTCTGTCAACGGTTCTCGTCCAGATTTCATCTTGACGGACGCCGGGGTTGAATCCTGACGTCCGTCCGGACATGCTGACGGACGGACAGGACGTGACGGGGACAACCCTGTTTGTGCCTCCCTTGCACACTACATTCTGGAATATCACCGAAATTTGAATCAAAATTAATAGTGTGCATTCAATGTATAGCCATCACAGTTTGTGTTACTGAATGCAAAATTGTCCACCGTGCAATGTTTGTTGTTGAAAGTTGACACTGTCAAACATGACGTTGAAGTCATTCTTGAGTCACGTCCGAGTCATTCTGGAGTCGCGTCAGCCTGAGCGAAGTCATTTTTCAATGGACTCAGTCATGCTCAAGTCATGAAGCAGTATGTAGGAGTCATGCTGAAGTCACATTCATTGAGGACCAGGTGCAAGCGGTCACCGGAGTTGTACATGCCATGCAATGTATTTTTGACCATTTCAAACGTTCCTTTGAATCGCAGTTGACAACCATAGAGGTGTTGTCCACGCCAAACGATGATTCCGGCACGCCTGCCTCTCTCAGATAGTCGGAGGCAACGACTACATGATGACCGACTATGGATTCGAGAGCATCAACGTGCGACGCAGTGCAATATGACTAGAATTTATTGCCCATGCAATAAATGTCGGGGTCACCGGAAGATATTAATACGGAATGTGAGAGACCATCTCGTCAGAAATGGCCGACATGCGAATTGTCGGATTTGGAGAGGACCAGGTGACTGAGACTGTTCCGATGACAAGTGGGAGCAGACATTTTGGGAACCAGTCGAAGAAAGTGCACCGGCAGTGGATGCTACTGTCGACACACAAGGCATGGTCGACCAAGCAATACAAGACGTGCCTAGCATAGAAGCTGCAGCAGAGAGGGCGCAGCGTGAAGTAGCAGATGCTTTTGCAGCGGCAGATTCCATCCATGAGCGTATAATGGAAGAGGGCGATGACGTAGTTGGAGACCTTCAAGAATCTGGCGAAATGAATGCAGAGGGAGCTGTTGACGAAGTCAGCTTTGACGCCACGGCTCTGGAGGAGTCAATGTAGATATTGTATGTTGGTGCCCGATGCAGCAACTTGGCAGCAACCGTCTTGCTCATGAATCTTTGCACCATGCACGGAGTGAGCAACAATTGTGCCAACAAACTCTTCAACCTCCTCAACCAGCATATCCTCCCGGAGCAGAACACTTTGCCAAAGACATACCATGCTGCTAAAACCGTCACTTCAAATTTGGGTTTGACTTACAATAGCATACATGCCTACGAGCGAGGATGTGTGCTCTTCCGAGGTGAACATGAAAATGCCCTCCGATGCCCCAAGTGCGGCGGACGTCGTTACAGAGACGAGGAACGCCGTTGCTTCCCTTTGAAGGTTTTGCGGCACTTTCCAATCATACCACGATTTCAACGAATGTTTCGAAGTCCAGCCATTTTGAAGTTGATGCTCTGGCATGCTGAGAATCAGAGTGACCAAGAGGGAGAGGACGGGCTTGTG
Organism: Antitrichia curtipendula; assembly: GCA_951230915.1. Lineage (NCBI taxonomy): Eukaryota > Viridiplantae > Streptophyta > Bryopsida > Hypnales > Leucodontaceae > Antitrichia > Antitrichia curtipendula. The sequence continues at coordinate 53,296,516 of OX579634.1, read as the reverse complement.
AGGCACCTTTGCGACTCCAAGGCTTGGAAACACTTCCACGAAAACGTGGATCCGACTTTTGCTACTGATCCGAGAAATGTTCACTTTGCACTAGCGGCTGATGGAGTGAATCCATTCTCTCAGAACAAGTCTTCTTGGTCGACGTGGCCTGTTCTATTGTTGAACTATAATCTTCCCCCATGGTTGAGCACAAAGAAGTTTTTCATTCTACTCGCCCTGTTAATTCCAAGTAGGGAATCTGTGACGTCAAAAGTGTTCGATGTGTACTTGGAGCCACTGGTGGATGAGATTCTAGAGTTGTGGGATGGAGTTCTTGCATACGACATTAATCACGACGTGGGACATCGGTCATTTCAACTTTGTGCCATGCTCCTCTGGACTATTCATGACTTCCCTGGTTACGGCACAGTAGGAGGATTTTCACACCAAGGTTATGCCGCCTGTCCATGGTGTGGCCTGGATTTGGGTGCTGAGCATTCTGTTGAGCTTGGAAAATGTACATACGGGGGCACTAGGCGCTGGTTGCCACTTGATCATCCTTACCGATCAGATGCCATGAAAGAACATTTCAATGGCCACAGGAAAGACCGCCCTCCACCGCGTGCTGTTTCAGTTGACGAACAAATGCAGCATGCAGCAGACTACGCAGCTTGTAAATCACGTGGAAGCAGAGATGGAGCGCCAGGAGACCCCTCCAAAATACATTGTGTGAAGCGCCTGAGCATTTTGCACAGATTGCCGTATTGGAAAGTGAGTCTGCGTCAGTCTTTGGAGTCATGCCGCAGTCGTACCCAGGCACTGAAGTCATTTAAGAGTATCGTTGAAGTCATATTGAAGTCATTTAAAAGTCGCACTTTCGCAACACGTCTTTAGCACAACTGCTAAGCAACGTGACTATAATGCATTAGACACGTGCTTGCACGCTGTACGTTCCGTTCTTGCAGATGTCAATCGTAAAACGTGGTTTTCTTTTTCAGTACCTCAGACCGAATGTAGGTTCAAGATGTTTATAGTAAAGAAAGTTGTCCACCATGAAAAAGAAACGATGCCAGGTAGAGAGGAGGAAATGGTTACTTTTTCTCACTTGTCCCTATGCAAATGGACCGCATTAATCCACTTTCCGTAGTGCATGCATGCTTGCCACTACTATAGTGTAATTCAAACTTGCCGTTGAATGCCAGGTTGCCAGACAACTGAGTCACGTATTTTCATTCACGCTGCAGTCATTGTGTAGTAGTACAGAAGACGTACTACTCACCCCTCACTGTGGTACGACTTCAGACTGACTTCGCTGTGAGGGTTGCTAAGAACAAAGTATGTGTGTATTAGCATTCCTGCCTTTGCTGCGGACACCCTGATTACTGACCGTCTTAATGCTTTTTACCTCACAGCATCTTCTTATCCGCTACACACTCGATGTCATGCATTGCGAAATGAACCTGTCAAAGAATTTGCTGAAGACCATAACTGGGAAGAAGGACACAGTCAAAGTTCGTCGGGATTTACAAAGGCGCAATGTACGACCGCGCTTATGGCTAACTCCAAATCCTCGAAGGCCAGGCAAGATGGTGAAGCCCAGAGCGTCCTACGTGCTAACAGATGATGAATTCAATCAGTTTGCGCGAACCCTGGAGTTGTTGAAGACCCCTAGTGGCTATGGATCGGACTTGGACAAGTGCATTCACAAGAAGAACTTTGGGGGGCTGAAGTCACACGATTACCACGTCTTGATGCAAGAGGTTCTTCCATTGGCACTAAGAGGTCTCATGCAGCCTGGTCCACGCCTGGTTGTCATGCGTATGTGCAAGGTCTTTCGTCGCCTTTGCACAAAGGTTTACAACCTAGCGGACTTCACATCCCTGCAAGAAGATGTTGCAGAGAGCATGGCATTGTTGGAGATAGAATTTCCGCCCTCATTTTTCGACGTAATGACTCACCTCCCCTACCACTTGGCCGAGGAGTTAGACCTTTGTGGACCGGTGAGTGCAAGGTGGATGTACCCGGTTGAAAGGTACATGAAGGTACTGAAGAATCATGTGCGCAATTTGGCGCGTCCTGAGGCTTGCATGGCGGAGGGTTACCTCAAAGACGAGTGTATAGGCTTCGTTACTGAGTACCTCCATAAATTTGAGGCCACGCAAAGACGAGTGTGGGATGAGGACGAAGAGTATGGTGATGCCGAGGAGGTCCTCTAATGTGGTGGGAAGCCATATGTTATGACTACTGAGCTGCGAGACATTGCCCATCAATATGTGTTGACCAATGCCTCTGTTATGCAGGATTGGTATGCATAAGTTCCCATTCAGCCCTTATGAAACAATGTTTCCTAAGTTTTAGCACTCCGTACTTCATTTGCCTGAATCATGTCACTAAAACCGCCTGGGCGCCATGTATTGGCTGTTGTATGATCCTCTGGGACTCCGAAGTTGTGTTCAAGTGAGGATGAAGTTACGTTCTGCCTTCAGCAAGTCTGTGCGACTTATAAATGACTCAGTGAAGTAGTGTTGAAGTCGTGTTTTCAGTGACTCCTTACAGAAAATGCACCGCTTCATGTTGCTTTCTGTGATCGTAAGTCCATGCATTGCCCTGTTCTAAAACCACACCGCATTCAATGTTGGGATTTTTTGCCTGCAGTAAGTGGATGCAGGAGGAACGAAGAAATCCAGGAATAGCGCCCCTTGCAGAGTGGATTGAGAACGCCGTGCTACAGTCTGACCCTCAATGCCGGAACAATGACGACCTCGATGGTTTCTTTTTGAGCAAGAAACCTTCCCAGAGAGCAACTCGGTACGCACGCATTGCCGCCTTTGGAAACCACTTCCGTGTTGAAGATGACACAACCGTCCGACTTGTAAGTTACAACAGCGGTGTAGCATCCATGTTCAAAATGCCTGCAGGAGGTGCTACTAAGTCCGCTGTGAACTACGTGGGCGTGCTGAAGGACATATTGGAGCTAGATTACGGCGCATTGCATACGCGCATCATTCTCTTGCGGTGTGAATGGGTGAAACCGCATGATACATGCGGGAATCCAACATATGTGCGTGATGACACAAGATTGCTTATGGTGAACTTCTGCCATAAACTCCCTCGCATGGCAAAGCCATTCATCTTTCCCAGCCAAGCCACGCAAGTGTTTTTCTCCGATGCACTTGACAGACCTGGTTGGAAAGTGGTCTTACATAAAGAAGCCCGTTCCAAGCGTGAAGTTGTGGACCGCACAAATGCCTTCATCATCACTACGGGGGAGGCTGTAGGGCTCATTGCTCCCCAACGACTTCCACGTATAAGTTCCATCGCCAATCTAGTCAGAGCCATCGAATTATCTGTGGAAGAGAACTTACTTGCGCAAGAGAGGTATTAGGTACACACATCTTGTCTAAACATGGCCTGTCATGTTGCCCTTGTGTTTGTGTCGATAGGAGCATTTTTCCTACAGTGAAAATGCATGCAGCAGTGAGGCAGGTCTCCACATTGGAGGACGTTGGCTTCATGTAATACAACCCGAATCACTTTCCGAAGTGAAGTCATGTACCAGTCACTGTCTAGTTACGTGACAGACTCGCCGCAGTCATAGTGTAGTTACGTGACAGACAAAGTCATTCCCCAGTCACAGTGAAGTCACGTCGCCTGCAATTGCAACCTGACCATCGTCTCCTCTACCATCTTGAGTGTCTTCCCATTTACTTGGTAATCAGATGGCCATGTTCCCTTTTTTTTCATTCATGGAGTCATGAAGCATGGACAAGTTCTGGCCCCAACAACTTTAAACGTTTCCATACAGCTTGTGCTTTAATGCAAACCCTAACATTAACAACAGGTGTAGAAGCGCATGAAACATTGGCAACAATATCCCTAAATCGATTTTCACGTCAATGATTCCGTCCAATATATGTCCACCACACGACAACCTCTCGAATGAAAGGAATTATATCGTTCTTCAACTAATCTTCAATCTCTGAAATAGAAGTAATAAGGCTTGCAGACCTTTCTCTTCTAAAATTAATTCATTTACGGTACATTTGTGAGACATCTTAGGTGACTTGCATTCATTCAGACATTCCTAAACCCCGGTATCCCAATTTTCCAACTTGCATGAACTGCCTCTCTTCTTATTTAATACTAAAATATAGCGCCAATCATAATGCAGTCATACTGTAGTCACATATCGGAAACTGTGCTCACCCTATCTTTCCTGTACCACGAGGCCACATCCTTTTCTTTATCCATATGTAAAAGAAAACGCCGACTTTGTGACTCCGTGGCGCTGCAGTCATTTTCAAGTCACTTCTTAGTCGCGCTAAAGTCGCAAAATCCGGAACATTATAACTGAACAATGACTTGGCCTACTGCAGTCGCGTTTCAATTCGCCACGTCACTGCATCGTCGCCCCTCTAGACAGAACGCTGTGGATGAAGTAAACAGTGCGTTTTCTGTTCATCCCGCAGTCACTGTCGCGACTGGAGAATGACTGCAGCACTTTGGATCCTCCTCCGCGGGTGCAATTAGGGAGGTGAAGTGGCGTTGCAGTCGCAAAATCAGCGCAGTCACGTTTTGCAGTCACAATTTTGGCCGTTTTCTTGTAGTGCAAGCAAATTCGTTGCTGGGAAGGACAAATTTCCACGTGCCAGAGCCAACACTTTGTGCACCGATACGAGGAAGTAACGCGGTGCGCTAAGCTGCTTGACTCCAAACCAAATGTTATGAATTATTCCAACATGGCCATGGTTTGGGCAGAGATTGTACTCCACAAAGATGTAGACTGGCGCATAATTTACGGGAAAAATGTTGACAATATGAAGCGCCCTGACGCTGTTATTTATACGAGTTGGACTCAACCGAGTGATTGTATGCAAATGTGGTCCAATCGAGGGCAGTGTGGATTTCCACCAGTTGTATTGCCGGATGCTGAGGAGGAATGGTCGGACAACGATGATGTAGAAGATAATCCAGCACCCGTAACATTTACAGTGGGACATGAGCGTCAAGAAGCTCGGAAAGACATCGAGTTCAATCAACAAATGCAAGAAGCTATGCGTAGAAGCATGGAGGATTGGGGTCAGGGTCACGGGCATGACAGGTTCTACCAACATGATCGTACTGCATCTGGTTCACAAGATGGTCAAAGGGTCTTACACTACGCTAACGACCCCCGAGGTACTTATTACAACCCAGAAAGAAGCCATGGAACCACACATGATTTTGGATCTAGTCAAGGAGGCTCCCAATACTATTCCGGATCTACTACGGGTGGTTCATATGAGCGTCACACAGGCTCTCGTCATGTTGAACCAAGGCAAGGAAGGTCTCAGCACCATGATGTAGTTCCTCCTCCAACTTTTGGAGGTCCTTATTATGGAAATCCCAATTAAGGAGCTACGCAAAGCGACTATAAATGCACTTGGGGCGGAGGACCATATCTTGGCACTTATGGATCCGGTTCCACACCACCAAAACGTAGAGATGACATCCATTCAGATTCCGAGTAAAGTAGGTAGAGCTATTTTAGTCGTTGTCTCACAATCAAGTGGGCCTTGGAATCTTTTGCCATTGGATTATGGAGTGTGGCAATCATAGTATAAAAATATCGGCATCTCGGCGAATAGCATTTACGTACTAAAATACTTTGATGTAAATATATTGTATTAAAATGTATTTGGAGGTTGGTACATGGTATCATCATAGCGATATCGTTCAAGTATCAACTGTATTGCTTTTCAATATAAAAATATTTGCGTACGATGAAATTCTATTATCATTATCTCCTAATCGTTTTTGACTATGTTTTCACCAAAAACGCTCCAAAATTGCCATTTCTAATACTAGTGTCAAATTTTAGAAAAAAAACATTCTTGGACACATGTAACCATAGGATCTTGTAGTAAACTTGTTTAAGAAGATGTAGAAAAAATTTCAGAATTTTCCACCATGTGGATTGCAAGATAATAGTGTTTGAATTGACAAAAATCCTTTTTTTGTCCCTGCGAAAAAACGGGCAGCTGCCCTTCACAAGGTCACATTTGTATGAAAAAATGTCCAAAATGGTGGTTACTCTTTGGATTTATTCTTGAAGGCAAGTTGGCTACATGCTTGAAAATTTTCAGATCATTTGGAATTGTACAACATATAGGAAAAAAATAGTAAGTAGGAAGAGGTAGAGAATGATTCATAACACTAAATTGTGAAGAATTTATTTATGGAATTGAAAAATGCCAATCCAACGGTTGTAATGTTGTAATAAACAATCTACACCCAATGTTTTTATTTTTTTTCAAAAATATTGAAAATTCAGTTAAATAAAAGACTTCAAAGTTTATTTTAGAGTTGAAATTCCATAACTACCCTTAAACTAAGAATCCTCATAACTTTTGACTCATAGATCTAAATGGAATGATTCAAAGCTTCCCACGTACATATAAATCTAAAGAACCAATTTCAAATTTTTATTTTCTTAAAAAGTGATTTTTGAAGAATATTTTTTTGCTGCCCGTGCTACTCACCAAGGACTGAAAATGACATTTCATGCAATAACTTTTTAACCATGTAGTCAAAATTTATGAGAATTGTTGGGCCTTAAAGCTACTCCTCAGGCACGTGTTGTATGAAAATTTCAAAGAAAAAAAATATAAATTCCATTTGTAGTGAACTGCCCAAAATTGCTATGTTGCCAAAAAAACCACTTTGGTCTTTTAGGGGTTATATGTGTTCAACATTGATTATACAATTTTGAACCCAACCATACCAAGCTAACATCCATCAACAATAATTGTTGCATTGCACTTCTCATCCAAGGATTTCAAGCAAAACATATGATGAATGCATAAATAGATGGTAGACATTGAACATTGAAAGTTTCAAAACACACAAACATTTCAAAATTTTATATCAATTATAAGGGTGCACATATATTGGCATACATTGATGGTGCATATATATACTAAATAGTTTGCAAACAATCATGCAAATTTATGTACTCGCCTCTACATTTATTTAATACTTATATTTTTCTATCACTTCTATGTCGTTCACTAACACCATAGACACTAATATGAGTGGCGGAAGTATTCATCCGGAATAGGCGAGTTGTAATTATTAATAAATCGATGGATGATTTCGGACAAGTTACCACGAGAATCAATCACCGAATCACAAAGGCGCTCCAAGTAAAGGTGAAAAATCTTTGCCAAATCTTCATGGCTAAATCTTGTATGTCCTTCATTTTCTCGATGTAAGCTCACATAGTCCGCCGACATGCAACCATTGTTGATGGCTTGAGCTATTCGACCAACTGTATATTCCTCCGATTTACGTGATAAATTCGGTATCATTGACACATCCGCATCTCTTCTATGCAAGTATGCAATAGAAGGGTCCACCCACCACCTCTTTTTCAAGGTCTCAGTCCGCTCACTCTGAGAGGTGAACGTGTATAAGGACTTCATTGGTTCATTACGTAAAGTAGTCATGCTCCAATCGCAAACTCCAATGTAAACACGTGACTCATCATTGGGAAAGTGAAACATAATGTTGTCCAGTGAAAGATCATTGTGTAAATGTCCAACGCTGTGCACTGCATTCATGAGGTGCACCAATGCCCATGCAAGCTCTGTGCGCTTCTTCCTCCAACGACCAAGAAAAAAAGCTTTGGTCACCTCTTCCGGGGTCGGTTGAGAATAAGCCAACCGAATGCCAATGTTATCGGAATATTCCTTATCCAATTTTAACATTTGCTTCAATGTTCCGCCCTTCCACCAATACAAGTACCCTTCGTTTTGCGTTGCATGAACAGCAGAAAACCGAATAACTCCATCATGTGGAATTCTCACTGCCATTGACTCGTTTTGGTGTTCCAACCTTGCGAGCGGAGGTCGTAAGCGTTGTTGATGAGATACCTTCGCTGCGAACTCCCAAAATGTGGGTATCTCACGACATCCTTCAATTCGGACCCTCCGAATTGTTGCGTATCCACCCCTCAGGATTTGATCATCTTGTGGAATCATCCTTGTTGTTTCCGAAAGCGCTAAGAGATGTCGTCGCCCACGTTGCAACTCCACAAGTCCCTCATCACTATTCCACCAACCCATTGAACCTCGCCTATTTCGATTCTTTGCAAAAGGGGCGCACTGGCGAACAAACAAGTCTGCCCTCAACATGACATGTTCAAAAGCGCCATCACCTATGCAATGTTGCTTCCCATACTTCTCTAAGATCACCTTTGCATTCCACAATGCATCATGGACCTTGTTCTTCAAAAATTGTTGAAAGCCCTTACTCTCCATTTCATGAATCCAGTAGGGTACGTTTAAAGCATCCATGAACTTTTGTACCATATTTCCCTTGAATTTAGCTGGGCACTTGTCTTCATACCTTGCATATTTGGTATACAACGACGCAGTGGTTTCCGACTCATAAAAATTGACAATGCACTCAATGAGAAATGCTTTGCAAGCGAGAGAGGGAGCGTCCATACTTGCCTCACTGTCCGGCTTCACTCGTTTGTCCTTTGCAGCCTTCTTTGGTCTCGGCATCATGATGAAATCACGTTTAGAAGTGCACTTGCAATTTGTAATCCACAAGGCAATATACGATTTGCCAAATGATCATACACGAAATCTAGAAAAAAAAAGCAACAAGTATCCCCTAAAAATCACACTCTTATCTTCCCTTAGAAAGGAGCCAATGGAGGATAAACCACCAAGCTCTCCGCTCTCTCTTGCATCACACAAGGGGGAAGATAAAAGTGAGGAGCGGACGGGCCGTCCGACTCTTTTATGCAAGGCGGACGCCTCGACCGTCCGCCTGATCGGATGGACCCGACAAGGCGGACGGATCATCGTCCGCCTCGTCAGGACCGTCCGATCAGTCAGACGCCACCCGTCCGACTCATCGGACGTCCGCTGTCCACTCTGGACCGTCCGACCCTAAAATCGAAGGCGGACGCCTCGACCATCCGCCTGATCGGGCGGACAAGACGACGCGGACAGACAGTCGTCCACATCAAAAGGACCGTCCGCCTCATCAGGACCGTCCGACTCATCGGACGGCCTCGATGAATCGGACAGCTGCCGTCCGCCTTGGGCCATCCGCCCTGGGCAATCCGCCTGATCGGACAGCCCCTCTCAAGTAGAGATCAAACTAAGAGATTTTTCGAGGTCGTCCGACCAGGCGGACGGCTGCATCATCTGACTCCTAAAACGACCTCGACCAACAAATAATGACAAGGATGGGAAAGACAAAAATCTCATCGAGATTCACTTTCTTACTTAAAGAACTTGAATCATTAAATAGAACTCCAGCGTTTTTTTAATGCAATGATCTTCAATCTTATATATTAAATCCTACATCCTAAACCCTATACCCTAAATCCTACCCTAAACCCTATACCCTAAAACCTAAGTCCTAAATTGTACTCTAAAGTCACAAATGTAAGAAATCATAACTAATTTAAAATATGAAAACAAATGCAAATTAAGTTCCTCAAGAAATATATGGACCATCTTCAATTAAGAACTTAACTTGAGGATTCTTGATTGGGTTTAGGTGTTTCTTGAATTCATAGCACGCACAAGTTCGCAAATAAAGCTTTGAAGTCAATATTTAATTTCTTATGTGAATATATTTTGTTAAACAAATTCAACAATAGACTTTTTATGTAACTTTATCAACACCATTGTCCCACATTAGTTGAATGAATTTATACCTCAAAGAATTCACCAATGTGCCATTGTGCATGGAATTTAAAAATTAAATGTTTACTTCTCTAGCTTTTCTAAATTGGGATGTTTGGTCATTCAACCCTTTGAGGAATATTCACGTACGTCTTTCACCTTGTGCATTTTAGCCAAAATTTAGGCAATTGAGTTATGAATAAATGATTAAATGTGAAATGTTTAACCCCTACTTTTTAGGCACCTTGCTTAACTACATTTTTTTGCGATGAACCTTTTTAACTAAAAAAGGCTACTCTAGTGATGGTGAATGTCTAATTTTATATGATAAACAATTGAGTTGAGAATCTAAAAAAAAGATATTTAAAAAGAAACACTTAGTTTTCACTCATTAAAAAATTGTTATGTAGAACTGTAGAAGTAGATTCAAGATTGAAGGATAAATTAAATCATTAATAGCTCTAAGATAGTAAGATAGAATTGAAATATACTAATTTCAACTCTGAGATTGTTCTAGCAAGGAATCTAGACCTCATGAAACTTTTTTTTTTTTTTTAACTCTTAGAATTCAATTCAAAAATGAATACTTCAAGTTATTTATTCTAAAAGATACCAAAAAAACTCAGAAAATTACAAAAAATATTGAGGCCATAGGAGCCTGCCTAAAAATCTGATATCCATTTTGTCTCCCAATGAGACAATGGGACTTTAGAGGTTAAACTCAAAAGAACTATACATTCATTTTTTAAAATTTGTGAAGTAGAAATTGGTGCACTATTAAATGAAAAATAATACGCGAATAACTTTTGGAAGAATTGAAGAATTGTTAATCCCAATGAAAAAAATATTCTAATAGACAATTAATATTCTTTGATATCAGTTTTGAATAAAGAATTTTGAATTCTAGAAACATAAGACAACTCTATATGCTTTTTCTAACTTCATAATCCGCACTCCGCAAGACCGCAAGTCTGCAACATATAACTCCAAATGATTTTTGACAACATTATTTGACATTGAATGGGGCAATTTCTTATAAGGAGGTAATTAGGTATCAATCTATACTATCATGACCAAAATGATTTTTTAATATTACATCAAAATATTATCACACATCCATTTTCAAAATACACTTCTAATTTGGACAACATTTATATGAATGACATGACCCCTAAACCCTAAATCCTAAATCCTATATTAGAACTTTGCATACAAATATCTTAGAAGATTGTGACTTTGATGCAATAGTATTATATAAGTACATAGCAATTGTTTTTAGTTTCATGACATGAAGTCGGATTTGACTTACTTCGACAAATATCTTCATAAAAACAATTATTTTAAAATTGAGATGTCTTACAATATATAGTAATATATGATTAAAATCCAAATAAATTTTTGAATATAATTAAATCTACAATCTATCATCAAAAATTTAGAAAAAAAAATTTAGAACTATAGATAGCATTTCATTTTGATCTTTCAAGATGGTCATTTCAAAATATCATTGAGATGTTTAATTTCAAGATTGCACCTAAAAATATGATGTGCACATTGAAGAATGAAGTTTGATGTTTGACCCATGAGGAGTTCAATGTCTTTGAAGTATTCACATTGGATGCTTGTTGTCATGAAGGCACACTCTTTGGAGATGACCTGGCCATTTCAGGAATCCTATGCTGCACTAAATGAGAAAAAAACATAAACTGGGATGGTCCGATAGGCGGTCGGATCATCCGCTTGTCGGATGGAAGTGACCAAGGCGCGGACGGGCCACGAGGCAGACGGGCGGTCGGACCGTCCGCCTGTCGGACGGAGGTGACCAAGGCGCGGACGAGCCATGAGGCGGACGGGCGGATGGGCGGACAAGTAGACAGACAGTCCAAATTCTTTGCTAGTTTTAAGGTATTTGAAAAAACAAAATTTTGATGGTGTGCACAACATGAATGAGCAAATTTGTATTACAAATTTAAAGTTCAAACAATGAATTGTGATAACATAATGTATTTAGGGGGAAAAACTAAACACCCAAGTTTACATCTTCTCAATCTTTATGGACTATGGCTGGTAGTCACTATCTCCTTTGACTTCAGCCCCGCTACTATGAACTGTTGTATCCCATCCGGAATCATCGTCACTGGATGAATTTTGCATACTATTTGATGAAGATTGTACAATCTTCCCTCCTTCCTGTACTTGTTTCGATGCGCCTGATCTCAATGGTCTACCTAACTTATGATCCCTTTTGACTTTTACTAGAGACTTTCCAATACCTCCCTTAACCCCTAAAGGACCAAGGCCATTTTTCTGCCAAAAAACACTCAAAACTGCCATTTCTATAGCAAAGAGTAAAAAAAATTGAAAATTGTTTTTTTTTCACATCTAACCGTAGAATCTTATACCTAACTAGTATGAAAATGTATGGAAAAAATTTCAGAATTTTTGACCGCACAGTTTGCAAGATATCTGCGTTTAAAGTGAAAAAAACAAGTTTTTCAGCACATTGCGGGACTAGATTTTATGACTTTGAACATTTTTAACTTAAATATTTTGCACTACAGAGTTTTGAGCGTTTAATCTTTATAGTGGAGAATTGAGTTGAGAGTCTAGGGGAAAAAAAAAATCCAAAAAAAATTAATTTTCATTATTAAAAAAACTGTTAAGGAGAAGTAGGTACAAGATAGAAAGAAAATCTAAAATATTAATATTTTTTATATGGAATTAAAAATTACTAATCCCAATGGTGAGATTGTTTTAGCAAAAAAACTAAACCTTGTGGAACTTTTTTTTTTGAAAAATTATAAAAATTACATTCAGAAATGAATCCTACAAGTTATTTTTTCAGGAAGATGCTCTAAGTGCCCGAAAAACAAGCTTGTCCATAACATTCTCATAAAAAATCCAAATGAAATAAATCAAAGCTTTTCAGATAGACAAAAATATAATCTATAAGAAAAAAATATTAGAAAAAATAAATAAATAAATCGCAAATTTTTTTTGCTACCCCTCAACCCCTGTTTTGAGCTTATTTGGGCATAACTTTTTTTCCCGGGCACCGAATGTGAAAAAAATTATATTCCCATAAAGCTAATCAGATTTTCTACCTCCAAAAAAAGTTTCAAAAAATCAGGAGAAAATTTCAGCTTGTAGGTACCTGCCCGAAAACTCATTTGTCCCCCGAGGGGACAATGGTCCTTTAGGGGTTAAGATCGTGGATTGGTTTCACCTTTCGCTTGGTTAGAGGCAGACTTGCATCAAGGGGGGTTCTTCCTACATTTTGTTTTTTCAATGGAGAGATTGCAAAAGGTTCCATTATTCTTTTCCTCTTAGCTTTTTTGGACTCCTTGACCGCGGGTGGACGTGCTTCCGAACCTCCTGGAATGTTTGTCTTCTCTATGGACAAAGCTTCCACTGCAAGGTTTGAAAATTTGATCGGAGAATGCTTTGCATGGCCAGAAAATCAACGAAACATAGACTCCACTGTTTGCACATCATTGTTGTCTGATGAAACGGATGGATTGGGATTGGCTCCAATGCGCAATTCTTCCAAATTGTTCAAAATGTTGTTCTTTAAACCGTGAGTCTCCAGGACCATTCAAAGTTGTGCTACCGCTTGTATATAGTGCATGTCGAGGACCGCTACGTGATGGTAATTGAGGATCTCGCACGAGGTGCTTCATGTCTTTGGCGTTGCGGTGTGGCATTGGGCACACAGACTCCAATACACATGGATCTTGACTTCCCTCTATTCGAGGTGCTTGGGCATTTTGAATGCCAAAAAGTCCAATAGTTTCACTTGTCAATGCCCTTAGTAATTCAATACTTTGGTTGACCACATTTGTGTGGAACTTCACCCCACACTCTCTCATGTCTTCGTGTTGATCATTTTCTTCCGCTCCTACTGTTGTCATGGATGGACACTCGGGAATTCGAATCACTTCATCCATTTGGGGAGTGTCATCACCTATAACCATTTCCTCATCTTCCTCCACTACTTTCGCATGAGTATTTTCCCTATTTGCTAGAATGTTTTTACTACGCAACAACCCGGTTCCATCTAAGTATTTAACTATGGAAGGTCCACCTTCGTCATATTCACAGTCGTTCTCATCCAACGAAAACTTGTAAGGGTCTTCACAATCATCTCCGATGTCTACATCATAACGAGGTGGGCTTCGAAGCGGTTCATCATCGAAATTGCGGGTGCCGTGGTCATCTTCATCGTCCATGAGGGGATCAACTTCTTCACCGGATTCACAACCCTCGTCTTCCGATGAAGACAAGGCCGAATCCTCCAACTCGAGGTTCCACTTCTTCTCGTCATTTTGCTTTGATGCACCGAGGACTTTGGAAGTGGTATACACATATACCAAATTCTGTGCTTTTTGTGGCTTCAACTTGTTCCAATATTTGTTGTGAACAAAATAATAGTTACTCCAATTTCGTTCACATGAACACGATGATACCGGTTGGGCCAAAATCCTCTTGGCAATTGGAGCAATGAGCTTCCCGCACACGCCCTCAAAATCCCACCAAGCATGCGTCAACAATTGTTGTTCACCCGGATCCAACATGTTGTGGAACGGAGGTTTCCTATGGCGGAAGGCTACAAATTCCTTCACCTTCTTTGCGTACTCTAAAGGTGTACATATTTGCATCAAAACGCGCTTGCATGCAGCCATGGCATCGGTGTCGTCGGCTAGTTCTTTGTCTTCAAAAAGGTAGGGATTCAAAAGTGCTCCTGCATAATGTAAATCGGTCTTCACCATATCACATCGTTTGCAGAACGCCTTCACTAACCGGATCGCTTTGTCCAAAGCCAAACAAAAAGGCTCTTTGTTCTAAAGCGAGGACGTGCTTCTCTAGTTTCCTCATAATATGTAACACCTTGCCCATGCATGGTGTCTTCGCATCCAAATCACAAAGAGCATTGACAATTGGAGCTGTCACATCTTCAAAATTTTGACAACGATGCCAAAAATGCCCACTTAGAATGGTCTTCTTCACCCGTTCAGATTCTAAACGAGTTTTGGATTTTTGCGAGTGCTTTCTAGCATATTCCTCCCATTGCGGGTCCGTCACAGTTTGTTGCAATTGTGCTTTCACCTTGAGCATACGTGCAACCATGTTGTAATTCGAGGCAAATCTTGTTTCCATTGCCAACTGTGAGTGTTTTAATCTCCCCCCTTCAGAGGTAAAACGTGCACACGGATTCTAGCGGCATGAAAAGTAATTTCTAGGGGATGAAATTAAACGTAGTGTTCTTTGGCCTTCCAAGCAATGGACACTTTGTTATGTTGATTTTACCTAATTTAAATGCTTCAAAACACACTAATAGTTAAGAAATAAAGGTTGTTAAAGGTTGATTAAATGCGATTAAACTTCTAGCTAACTAAAATTCTACCTAATGTAAATCAAAGAATACAATTTGCCCTTTCCGAAATGGTAAAGCAAGCTGGATTCTGATATTCCTAGCAAACGTTATGCGTGGATGAAATCCGGCCTTAATTCTATCCTAAAAACTTCATCCGTCAACTAAAAATAGCAAAATAATGTGAAATAAATCTAAATTTCAGAGTTAAAAGGTTGATTAAGTTAACTAATGGAATTTTGAGAAAAACATAATTTTAACCTATTTTCGGAATTTTCATCCAAATTTAGGTCAAATCTTCATCCACACTTTTATCTTTTCAAATTAAAGTAATTTTAAAAGTAAGAGGTGGAATTGGAATCTTCAAAAGATTCTCTAAAAGATTATGGTTTCCAAAGATCCCATAGTTGTTCCTTGAGAATATTCCTAATTGTTCTTTAATTAAGCCTAATTCTAAGTTATTATTCTAAATTTAGTGATTTTCTATAGTTTTATGGTTTTTTATGGGTAAAGTGATAAATTACTTCTTATAATGGTAAAAAGTAAGAATTTTGGACTTCTAGGTAAAAACTTATGAATGAATGAAAATTCCCCTTAGTTGGATGGAATTCGGTTTCAAGTAAGTTTTATGTAGAATTTAAGGGATAAATTAGGGTTTAATCTCCCCAATTATTCTAATATTTCCTAGATTCTTAAATTATGTTAGATTTCTTTTGAAATTCTTTTGGATGAAATTACTATTTCGGTTTCCAAATTCACTCAAAGTTAATCTAATTATTACTTTCACGATTATAGTTAAGTTTTTTTAAGGTTTTCCAATGATTTTAAATTTTAACTAGCTATCGGATTTCTAATTTTGTTAATTTTAGTTTTCTAATCTAATTTTTAAAGAATGAAAGCAAAAGAGAAAACAAAAGAAAAGTTTGGAAATTCATACCTCAATATCGAGAATGTCGATCGTCCCATCATCGCAAAACACCATCATAATTGTCTCCTTGAAATTCTCCATTGCCTTTCATGTATTTGGAAGAAATCTTAGTATTATTGTTTCTAAACCTATCTAAAAAGTCCAAGTTTGTTAGTTTTGGCAATTTAAAACTAATCCTTTGATTTTAGGAAATTAATAATAAATTTAATTCATTTTTTCCAAGTTTCAATGAATAGTAGTTTATTCGATTGCCAATTGTTTAATAGTTATTTTGTTAAATATTCCAAGATATTAGTTGGTGTTTGTTTGTATCTATTTGGCTTATTAGGCCTAATAAAACAAAACTCAAACAACAAAACAACAACTAATTTGTCTTTGGAATCCTAATTAATAACTAAAAGCAACCGAATGAATAGTAATCTAATAAAATAAGCTAAAATAATCAAAACAAATCTATCGATGAATAGTAAAAGGAATTTTGCAATCCAAACAATCCAAACTTCAATAGTAAGATTCTAACGAAAAGAATAGAATAATCAAAACAATCCAAATTTCAATAGTAAGATACTAATGAAAAGAATAGAATAATCAAAACAATCCAAGTTTCAATAGTAAGATACTAACAAAAAGAATAGAATAATCAAAACAATTCCAAAATTCAATAGTAAGATACTAACCTTAACTCCTTTATTCTTCGTCCTTCCTTGTTAATCTTCTTATGATCTCGCTTTCTTCCACTTCTTATGATGTTGTTGTTGTTTGAATTCTTGGCGATGGCGGAGAGAGAATTTGAGAGGTTCAAGAACCGAGGCGAATGTTAGTTCAAAATCCTTAGTGTTCAAATTTTCCAAAATTTGCAAAAAAGTTGGTAACGTGGCAACAACCGCCTATGTCTTGGGATTTAGTTTTGAGGTTAAGCCACCAAATAGCTTTTGAATCATGAGTTCATAACAATTCTTACTGAAAATTTTGGAAAAAATCCAGAATTGTGCTGGACTGTATTTCCAAACCACCGCTGGCCTGACTCTGAAATTTCGTTACCACAGGAGGTCATCTCCTTCCGTTTTCTCCTCCTTGCTGTCAGTTTTCAGCCCCTGTCTGGTCCCGTCAGGTCGGGATCTCGAGCAGGGTCGTTGGGGTCTCGTCCCGTCTCCCTTGTTGTCGTGTCGTCCCTGTCCGCCGTCAGGTCGTCAGGTCGGGGTCTCGTCGCGTCCTGCTGCTAGTCGGAACGTTCCCAGTCTTTGGCCCCCAGCGTTCCCTTGCTCTCGTCTCCACAGGCCCTTACTGATCCTTACTGAAACTGAAATTTCGACACCCTTAATCAAACTGAAATTGACTTTTAAAGAACAAAAATCAATCTCTTCCTTTTAAAAAAAAAACAACAACACTAGAATATAATCAAGAATTGTTAATTGTAAAACACAAAACAAGGATAAGCTTAATTTTTGTGAACAATATCTAAAACTTAAATGAATGATAATCAAAATAACCAACTTGGAAGTAACATAAGCAATAAATGGCAAATTGGAAGCAAAATACCTCCACCACGTGTCCAAAACAAAGGGGAAATGAAACAACAAACTTTGAACTTTAAATAAGGTTCAAAAGAACCTTATTTTGTGATTCCAAATTAAAACTTCGCCGTACGAGGTAAATCTGAGTTTTAAATGGCAAATCTTAACTTTCAAAAAGTCAAAGCTTCGTCGTGCGGGGGCAACCCCAGGTCAAATCGAACAATTTTAAGTTTCAAGTATCCGTTTCCAGGGTTCAAAAAGTCAAAGCTTCGCCGTGCGGGAGCAACCCCAGGATAAACGGAGCTTTTTAAGCCAATTTAAGTATTTCGGAAGTTAGATTCTAAAGGAGGTACACATGAAAGTGTTTAACCGAACATTAGAAACGAATCTTCCGAAATTTCAAGTCAAAGTCAATCAATTAACTGCTAAAGGAGGTACACATGAAAGTGTTTAACCGAACATTAGCAATTAAACCTCAAATTCCGTTATACAACGAACTTTGAATAGGAAATTAGTCTAAAATACTTTTGGCAAGGTCAAGCCCCGCCGCTTTAAGTATTTAGTACCAAATGCGTTCACGTGCTACAATGGATTAGTATTCAAGTAATCTTAAGCAAAGAATCAAAGTTTTGGGGCTTTCAACCTCCAAATTCAAAAGAAAGCAATAGGTTTTGAAGGGACCCTCTAGTCCTTCAAAACACAAGAGAATTAGCGGAAAATGCAAAGAAATAGAAGGAATTAGCCAATTTTTGGCTTAAAGTGCTCCAACAACGTGTTGGTAGCACAACAGAGCAACAATAAGGAAATGGAAATAAGGTTTGGTCTGACAACGTGTCAGTACCAAAGAGAAAAGAAAATGAGAGTGAGGGTATAAGAATGAGGGTTCCGACAACCTCGAGGGGAGGCCTTTTATACTCGAGCCAAGCCCTCCCCGGTAAGTTGTCGGTTAAAAAACGTTTAACTAACTACCTAACTAAATTCTAAACTACTATGAGATATTTTGCATTTAATCTTTGTTTAATAGGAAGGAAGGTCCTCAAGCAAGTTCCTTGAAGGCTTTAATTAGCCTTGAAATCTTGCCTAAATCAAATCCTTGATTGTCCCCAAAGATTTTATGAAAATAACCCTAACTAACCTAGATATTTTGCAAATTAATCCTAGGTCAAATCCAAATATTCTTAGTTTAATCTAAATTGGCTTTTAAAGGAAAGATTTGACATCTTAACTAAATCCAATCTTTGATTTTTACCAAGATATTTTGTTAATTAACCTCGAATTACTACAAATTACTCTAAAAAAGTCAAACTAAGAGCTGACCCTATCTATCTTTTAGGGAAAAACTCCAATTTGAAAACCGATTGCGCCATCGCGTTCAGAAGACCCCAATTAGTCTAGGGGACCCCTTGCCCCCTTCTTCCAGGCTGTAAATATTTGTAAAAACCACTAACGGTAATTCTAGAGAAAAGTCAAAATCCCAACTAATGGAATTTGAGTTTCCCGAGAAAACTAATTGGCTAGGGTTGCTTGGAAGGTTCGTGGTAGTAAGAAAACATTCCTTGTTTGTGACATTCAGACACCGCTAGCTCCTGGCTCGCCGGTCAACTCGCCGTCGTGTTGTAAATTCTTGTTAAATTTGATGTTGATGCCGATTCGGGTACTTTTGACTATCAGAAAGTCTTTAAACTTGACAGGTCGCTCATTTAATACATAAAACTCTAATCTAATTTTTAGTGAGATTTTACCGCACTCTGGGTAATTTCTAAGAAATTACCATCAGTTTCAAAGGCGGTTGACTTCCCATGGAGTCATCGTGGAGTTTTGTAAAATCCCGAAATTTTTGGGCAATCTTTTGGAAAGTGTCCAAAGGCCAAGGGCAAAACCAAACCTCCAATAAGGATGCTAATTTTAGCAATTCCTTAATAATTTCCGCTCGGGGGGGGAATTATTCTGGTACCGGGGTTGTTGTGGATGATTAGCTCCGCTGTTGATCTCTTGGCATGCTTTTACCCTAAAAGCACTTTTTTGTAAGCTCCAATCACCTCGCCTTTCTTCTACTTTGCATTCTGATTCATATTCTTCAACATTTATAGGTCTTCATGTAACTAATCCATATTCTACACGAATTGGATCGAGATACTTCTAAACCTTGATATGGACTCTTGCACTTTAGCCAGGATGTCACATGTATTCACATGTCAAGTGTTACATGGACAAGACACTAGAACTGGCTAACTCTCACTTCCTCCCATCTCTCTAATACGTTAATATGGACTCTAAGACACTGAACTTAAGACATAAACATAGAAAAGTATAGTATTTTGTGCTTTCCATGAATTTAGGAAGGTTCCTCACTAATCTGGTAGGGACTTCTATCAAACTCTTTTCAACTACTAATTCATGCTATTTTGCGTGAATTAATACTAAAAACTAACAATAAATCGCGAAAAATAAATCCAGAGCTTCAAGTGCTAACTTGAGGGCTCACACCAACAGTAAGTTGTACTGCGTCGAATATTTCTGAAGTATCGCAAGCGGCATGTGCCTCTTCTTGAAGAATTTGACTATCTTTCGGGAATCTTTCACGACGTTATCAATCCATTGTTCGTTTGCCCAATCTTTTAGCAACAAATTCAAGGCATGCACCACGCAACCTTGAAAAAAAATGTAGGGATAGGTAGTAGATACCAAACTCCATGCTGGTAGATTTACAACCGCATTATCTGTACTCACCTGCACTATGTTTGCAGGGCCCACTTGTTCTATAAAACTCTCTAATATAGAGGCCAAATATGGAGCATCTTTAAATTTCCCAGTTGTATCCACCGATCCTAGGAATTGCTCACCCGCGGATGACACAAGCATGGCATTTATCAATGGCCGATTCGAAACCGAGGTCCACCCATCAATAAACAATGTGGCTCCAAACTTCCTGATACTGGTTTCTGTCCGCTTACGGAGATTGACCTCTAAATCTACCTTTGCTTGGTCAAGCAATTTATGATGTAGATCATGGTATGATGGTGGGCTATAAGGTTGGTGAAACTCCGCCGTTTTCTTCACTGTTTTTTTGAAGGCTGGATTTCGGGCTACAGCAAATGGTATATTTGCCGCATAAAAGAAATTGGCCCACATTGCATTCAAAATGCGTTTATTTGCTTCGTCGAATCCCTCTACTAGCCTACTCTGTCTTTGAGGCCTACTGCTTGATGTCCGCTGAGTTCCACGTCCACCTGATGCTTGTGTACTTGGATTTCCTTGGGAAGAACCACCAACATATTCCTTTGATGTCGTGCATGAGTCTTCTTCGGTAGAGTTCACAGTGTCTATGGCATTTAACATAGCACGAACAACCATAGGCATAGGTGTGTCGTTGCCATCCACATTGTGTGGAGTACCTCTTTGTGGAATCACTCCATTGCAACAAACAAATAGACCTCGAACTTCAGATGTCATTTGGGTACAAAGGTTGATTCCTTTGTCACGACTCCCCGATATGCCTGCATATCCCAAATGACTAAACATACGGACCGGCTTCTTGACCAATACCAATTTGCAAGCCTTGCATTGTACTTTTCCATTTAATAGGGTTTTGTACCAAGAAGACCAATCATTGGTCATGGTGGCTGTTTTAGGCTTTGTGTATTGAAACCCTAAGTTCAAAACGTAATGATAACAATTGGGTAAAATCGTTCAAATGTTTATGCACAAAGCCTTGGAAAACAAGGCCCCTCTTTCCACTGAACTATGCATTACCAAGCAAGGGACACAAAAAATTGCAACTCCTAGCTCTTGGAAGTCTTAACGTTCAGTTTCTTAGGAGTGCTTGTAAATGTCAATTTCAGGACTCTTATAGTCTTCATCTATTTGTGACCGTTGAATATGGGAAAAAAAAAATCCTCCCACAACGGTCAGGCGGACGGCGGACGGGAATCTAAGCCATCGGATCAGCGGACGGGCGGACGAGAATCTGGGCTGTCCGAACAGGGGACGGGCGGACGGCGGACAGGAATCTAAGCCGTTGGATCAACGGACGGGCGGACGGGAATCTAGGCCATTGGATGAGCGCATGGGCGGTCGGCGGACGAGAATCTGGGCCGTCGATTCAGCGGACGGCGGACGGGCGGACGGGAATCTGGGCCATTGGATCAATGGATGGGCGGTCGGCGGACGGGAATCTAGACCGTCAGATCAGCGGACGGGCGGACGGGAGACGGCGAACGGGCGGGCGGGAATCTGGGCCATTGGATGAACGGATGGGTAGTTGGCGGACGGGAATCTGGGCCGTCGGTTCAGCGGACGGCGGATGGGCCGACCGAAAACCTGTCAGGCGGCCAACCGTTTTTTACAATTTCAGTAAGATGTTTGAAATGTGCAGACAGGCGGACAAGTGGATTAGGCGAATAGATATGTATGTGCAAATAAAAATGGGTTATTTGTAGGCACGGGGTTATAAAAGATAACATAACAATAACATAAAATGATCTTGTACAAATGTACAATAGGTATGATCTTCTGCAATAGGTACGCAAAAAAAACATATTTGACAAATAAAGAAGGCAAAATTTATCGTTATGAAAAAACAAATCCAAACATATTTGTATTGCATAAATATTTATACATCAATTAAAAGCAACTCATGACATACCATGAGTGTTGTGCATTACTAATATTGAATCCTCATGAGATTCAAATAAGTACAAAAAAAATTTCATTGGTTAACCCCCTAATACAAACACTATTTTGCATCATCGCTACCGTTTGCGGAAATATGAGAGGCACCTTTTTGTTCCTTAAGTCTTTGACTTGCTCTACGAGTTTGAGGACCACCCGACCCGGAGGCTGTGCCCTCTCCTGATCGGACTTCCATGTCTATGGCGATGAATTGTCATTTGGCTTTTAGAGAGTAGTCATCTTTGTCTTCAATCTTCCGTTTATTTTTCCTTATGGAAGACAAATCTACTTCCTCTGCCTTTAACGCTCTCAAAGCCGAATAAATCTTTTCTATCATAGCATTTATCGCTTTGTCATCATCTCGAGGGGTCAAGGAGATCGCTTGCCCTGTGCCATGTAGAAAAGTCCTCCACGTCATTATAATGTCGGTGATCCTCTTATCAAATGCACTTGCCACTTCCACGAGTGCATGTTCTGTGCTTGATAGCCCATCTACATTAAAAGCAGCACGAACTTGCGCAGCTTCTTCCAATTTTGATAAGAATAGGGCCCTCCCTATTAAGCTGTGATTGTATGCTCCGTACTGCTCATTGAACTCTTGGGATGGTTGCACTTCTATCCAGACGCCATCTTCTCCTTTCCGCACTTCTTTTTCAAGAAATCGGAAGAACTTTTGATGTGAGATGCTCCAGTGTCCCCCCATGCTCCGACAAAACAATTATCGAGCCTCCAAGTCTTCAATACCCCTAGCCCGCAACTCCACTTATCTATTGCGCGTCATCCAGTCAAAGTCATCCAATTCGTCATTGTAGTTCTCACAAACATCATGCATGAGTTTTTGCGCATTCCAAATGAGAGGTCGCCCGCAATGAATGTAATTTTGGAATAGAAATGGCTTTTGGTCAAGTAGAAGGGTCCATCGATTGTGTTCGTGGCTAGGGGGCATGCTCTCCTCGTGCCCAACCATTTCGTAAAACCTAGGGCTCAAAGAAGAACGACACTCGGGACAAACCAAACGAACAAGGGATGATTCCACCATACACGTGATATGGTAAGTGTGGCGACATTGGCCCATGATTAAGGCGCCCTCGGGACCAAAATGATTTAGACAAAGGCTGCATTTACCCTCCAATAGTTCCGTATTTGAACTTTCACCATGCACTACTATCTTGTCCGCCTCTTTGATGTGCGTTGAATGCGTGTTGTAAGGGGCCCAACCTTCTTCTACTTCCAAGGTCCAATTCATGGACTTTGACGCAATCTTCTGCGTGTCATTCAATCGCTCAAACACTGCCGACATGTCCCCCCAATATGTGACGTCAATTGAACCCCTATGATGTACCTCAAACATCCTTCTAATAGATAGGAGGTCAGAGGAAATGGCATCGCATTGCTCCTTCGACTTCATGGCTAATTTGAGAAGCCCCTTCATTGCTCGGGTTACTACAGATGGTTTGTCTTGTATTTTTTGAACCCACGTCAACCAACGAGTGTTGGAACTGCTCTTTGGCAAGCATTTATCTAGCTCCACTACTTGCATCATAATTCTAGATATTGTGCCTCCAAATAGACGTTTTGTTGAGTTACCGACTCTAGTTCATGCTTCACTTCTTCAAACTTGTGGCCTTCCGTTTGCATGGACGCGTCTCGGAATGTGGGAGGAGGATTATCTATGGCGGTTTCGGATATTACTTCCTTTTGGTTGTTTTCCTCAACTGCTTCTACACGCACGGCTTTGCTGGTCTTTGGAAGAACCCATCCCCCATCCTTGAAATTCTTTTCCTTGAGCACTACAATTTCGTACTCCAATTTCTCGATAAATTCCCTCTGAGAAACTAGAGTGTCATATCGGCGATCCTGTGCGTTCGCAAATCTTTCATAATTAGCGCACACCCCTTTGAATGAAGCAAGCAATTGCTTGTGCTCTTCTTTCAATTTCTCGTGCTCTACCTTCAAGGCATTGTATTTCTCATTTTCTTCACTCAAAATGAGCAGCTTGCGATTATTTTCGATCCGCTCCTCCAATAGTGGTTTCATAGACGTGACGAAATCCCAAAACGACAAGGCACCAGACACCAACTCGGGCCCGGATTTGGTGAATTCTTGAGCAACTTCCATAAGTTTGGGGGCAATGCTAGCTACAAATTTAGCTGTAATCGACAATCTTTTTGAGGTGATCACAAAATTGGGCCATTGATCACTGTATTCGGCGAAGGGATTACTCGGTTTGGCCTCGTTTGCGGTTTCAGTCAAGCCCGCCTCGTTTGCGGGGTTACTAGGACCGGCCTCATTTGTCTCGATTACTTGGTTTGGTTGAAGAGAGATGTCTTGTTGATGTACCCTAAACAAATAAGAAGCTTCCAACAAGCTTTCCAATTCACTCGCCATTGGCAAATGACAAAGATCCTCCAATTGTGCCGTATTTTGAGTTGACAAATGCAGATAGCTCTTATCCAATGGGTTGTCATCAATGGACACATTTTGCGCCATGCCATCGAGTTGCTTTCCATTTTTTGGCAACATCTGCCCTTCAACTCTTGGGCTCGATACGGGGCCCAACATGGGGCTTGATACGATGCCCAATACGGGGCTCAATACGGGGCTCAGTGTGGTTGGTAAGTCTTGATTGCAAGGTACTTGTGTCATAAAATTTGTAGCATCGCTCGCTATGATATTATCAATTGATGCAATGGCCCTTGCCATTTGTTCGGGACGAACCTCTTCCTGACGTTTTTGTGGTGCAGACGGGGCCACCGGTTCTTCAAAAATGGGTCGCATGCTTCGAGCACCACTTTGTTCACCCACGGATGTAAAATTGCGTGTGCATATCCAATCCGCCCAAGGAGTTAAAAACACCTCTCCGTCAACACCTTCCACCGTGGCATTTGACATTGTAATTGGAATCTTCGTAGAATCCAAATGTACTCCAATATTTCCCCCCTCCATGATCTCTTTTTTAACCTGCATTAAAGCATCTTTTTGTCGCTTCTGTGATTTTGGTGCCTCACTTGGACTTGCCTTTGGATCATACAAATCCGGAATATCTTTTTGCCCTACTGTAAGCAAAAGCGGAGCCCCAGTTGTTGTTGGATATGTGCTCCAGTCCACCTTGCGAGCCAATATGAGCTCAATATACACCATAGAGGCCACGCTGTAGTTTATGAGACCCTTACTCATCGATTTGTCCCCGAAGAGGGCCCGCCAAACCTCAAGTGATCGATGGACAAAATGGCCATCCTTGCAATTTGATGGCTTGCAACAGAAACCTCGTGTGTGAATAATGTGGACCTCACGAGGCCACAACTTGTCGATGTAATACATTTTCACATATTTTTTGCAGATTTTGGAGGTCCAATAAGTTTCTTCCTCCTTCTCCCATTCGCTCTCCACTTTGATATTTGGATCATCTAAAATGTCCTAGTCAAGCTCGTGGGCAATCCCCTTTGATTTTGTCTTCCCGCTCTTGCCACCTCTTGAAGTCATCGCTACAGTGCCTTTGCTCGTACCTTCCGTTGTCATGACTGACGGCAAGTGATATCAAAATAATTGACCTCACTCTCCACCCGTATAGGAGCAACCAGCACAATGAAGCAACGGTTGTAACTTCCGACACGGGTTCCACCTCTAAATGGAGAGAAGAAGTGAAGAAGAATGGAAGGGCCGTCCGCCTTTATACCCGTCCGCAACCAAACCTAAAGTAGGTCCGGCGGCGGACGCCCTCCCAAACCTCTCGAAGCAAACTCGGTCGTCCGATAGATCGGACGAACCTATTGTCTACTCGATCAGACGGTCTGATCGTCCTCTGGATCGAGCGGCCGGACCGTCTGATCGAACGGACGGTCTGACCATCCGCTTGATCGGGCGGCCGGATCGTCCGATTTGACCGTCCACTTGATTGGACGGTCGGATCGTCCGAGTCGAACCGCTTGTCCGGTGGTCTGCGTCCGTCGGACGGTGGCCACTACGTCCGCTGCGTCCGGTTTTTGGACGTGATTTGCCCCCGAACATTCCAATTCGTCAACCCTGATGGTAGATCGTCTCGTAGATTGCAAGCAGGCGTTGCACAACGTGATTTTGGATGAGACGTATGCGCCTTTTGAGATGAGTTTGTTTCAGCGGAAGAATGGATACGTAGTTCAAGGACGAGCCGTGCGTGCAAGACAAAACATTCTTTCAGAAGCGTTCTGGGTGAAATGTGAGAATTTTCTGCACATGGTACAGCCTATGCTTGTTGCTCTTCGAGTGTTTGATGGGAAGATCCCGGCAATGCCCAAAGCTTTGATGGTGATGCAGAGCTTGAAAGAGCACGTGTACTTGTTGAAGAATGAGCCTTTTTTTCTAGACCTCGCGATAGCAGACAAGTACGAGAAGCAGTTTGACGCTCGTTGGAAATTGATGCTCACAGATTTGCACTATGTAGGTGCACTATTGAATCCATATTTGCTTGATATAGCAACCATTCAAAACAATGGCGAAGCCAAATCTGCCTTGAATCGAGTCATACGAAAACTCAGCGAGCCATTGGGAGTGTCACCCGTGGAGGCAATGAGTGAGCTTGTGGAATTCAAAGAAAAGACAGGCCCATTTGACCCTTTGATGGAGGCTCCTGATATCACTCAAGGTACACTACTGCCCCATCAGTCGTGGAACCATATGGGTGGTAATGCTCTCCCGAAAATTGCAAAGAGAATTCTATCTTTGACATACTCAGCATCTTCATGTGAAAGGACTTGGAGCATGTATTCGTTTGTACACAATAAAGTGCGAAATCGCCTGGCCACATCCAAGGCGGAAGCATTGGTGTATATTTACGCCAACAGCAAGCTCGAACGTGAAAAACGTGGACATAATCCTGCCCTTTTTTACGATAAGTACCTAATGGATGGAGATATCGAGGAAGAGAACGAGGAGGCATTGTCTTTGGGTGACAAAGATGACGTGGTTTCTAGAGTTGGTTGGGCTGCCGATAATCGTATGGAGGAAGAAGAGCGCTTGCATGAAAATCCTTGGGTTGGAATGATGCCTGCTGTTGTTGACCTCCCCCCAAGACGACGTTACGGCCACACTTTTACGGATGGTAATGATGAGAACAATTCTGGTGAAGAGGAGCCCCTACGTATACCAGAACGGAATCGCGTCTGGGTGATTGCACGAAACACTTGTACTATTTTCTGTCACATGTTGCATGCTGATTAATTTTTTAGTCATAACATTTGCATTTTGACTCCAAATGATTCCAAATTCATAAACAAGGTACTTATAACTATTATACACCTTGCGTAATTTTTTGGAATTTTTAAATTTTTTTTTACTATTTAATAATAGCCCCCGATATTTTGTCACAAATGCCAATTTGGGGGGTTTTAGTACTATTTAGTACCCATAAAAACGAATTTGGAGCTGAAATTTGGTAGAGATGGTCTTTTAGTAGACTTGTAGCTATTTTCCAAAGGAATTTTAAAAATACTTAATTTTATTTGGTGTAGAAGTTCACAAAGTGAGCCTCTTTCTACTTGCATTTCAAAACATGAAAAAAATTATTTTGGTGGGTTTTTTGGTGAATGACCATCTTCATAAAGTTGCTACAAATGGCCAATTTTTATTTTTTTTATTTAAGTTTTTTCCTATTTTCTACTAATTAAAACATCAAAGTATGCATTTTCTAGCGATTTGGTACTTTTTTAGTTCTCCTACTTAGAGAATTTTTTAATGAATTTCCTTTGGTGGTTACCTTCATCTTAAAGGTGCATACATTAGTCATATTTTTTGAATTTTTTTAAAATTGGTTTTTGAATTTTAAAGTACTCCAAAAAAATTCACGAGTACTATTGCAAAACGCAACAAATAGTACAAGTGTTTCGTGCAATCACCCGTCTTTGCATGGGATGAAGCTCCAACCGCATATTCACCGCTACCGAGGGAAAGAACTTTTGATGACAACAACGAAGGCGTACAAAATCCAATGCTTGCACCAGAAGAGCCTGCAAGATCTCCAGTACTAGCACATCCGTCTTCAAGCATGCCAATAAATCTCCAGAGCGCTGCACGAGTTATTGTGGAAAGTGAAAGAGAAGAAGAGGCAGTACACATTGATGAGGTTGTACGTGAGGGGTGCCCAATTCCTATAGTAGTGAATGCGCGTACCACCCGAATAACAGAAACGATGGAGTACAATTCAGATGTGCGTCTACAAGCTATTCTGAATTTGAATTGTAATGCGCCCTTAAATCGAGGAGCAAGTCAGAGCGTGGCTACGGTCACAAGGTCTATTCCAATCCATCTGCCAAGGCCGCCGGTGCATCGAGGTCCACCATGGACCATTGATGAAGAAGTCCATGCCTCAGCTCCGCAACCCACTCAACCTTCATCAATGTTAGCCCCAGGGGCATCATCATTGGGCACGTGTAGACACAACAGTGGAGGAAGGAAGCGTATTAGGAGGGTTCACAAGGTGGTCCATAGAAATCCTAAACGTCAAAATCAAGTTGTCCAACGGTTCAACATGGGGGCGGAATGTTCCAATCAAAATGTCAGTCAATCAAGTGGAGGAGGGTGACACCATACACCCAACACTGATGGAACCACCGACGTGTTGAGGTGCACAAAACGATTGGTGCAAACAGAGGGCGTTGCCGGTGTAGATACTGAAGTGCGGACTTTGAATTCAGAGGTAGAACGAGAGGTACGAAACGTACCAGTGCCAAGAGAAGAAGACGAGAACGAGAGCTCGACCGACAACGAGAATAGGGACGAGTTGCATGAAGATACAGACCCCAACGTTGATGAAGTGTCAAATGATGACGACTTTGATCCTAGTGAATAGATGTAGAGATAGTATAGTACTATCGTAAGGATTCAACATACATTTTTTGTATCGAAAATTTGTAGATGAAGATTATAATAGATTAATAGTTTATGTGTGACTTTTTTGTACATCCTCATATTAAAGTATATGAGGCTGAGAAACATATAGGAAGGTTTGAATTTTTTTGGAGTGTGTAGACTTTCACAAGCATTGGAATGGTGACCATAACAAAGTAGTAGGAAGTGCAATGCAATTACAACTTCATTTGTATACCCCGGACCTGACCCATATATATATGAGTTATTAATATCATTATAATAATTATTGTGGACTTGTATTGGATTTTGTGCATTCATTCAAATGAGAGGAATTGAATTCTACATTTCCTGAGGTATATTATTCAAAATTGCAAATTGTATAAGCCGTTATAAATAAGCGGCCAATGTAATGCTTCTTAAGCATGTAGTTTTAAGAAGATTTTAATAGATGTCATATTCAATTACAGTAGAGGCCACCCGCGGTCGCTGCTTGAATCCTCCAACCGCGGTCGCCTTTGGACCCGCAATCGTCCTTGACACACAGCCGCAGTCGCCCAGATATTGGGTACCCAAAGTCGCCCAATCCATCCCCCACCCGCGGTCGCCCATAGACTTTGGACCCGAAGTCGCCCATGCAGACCCAAAGTCGACCCACTTCCAGAAGCCGCAGTTGCCCTGGTTCTTGGACCCGCGGTTGCCCTACCCCAACCCGCACTTGCCCTAACCCACAGTCGCCCAAGCTGACGTGGTTCTGTCTTTCCACGTCACTGCGGACAACCAGACACGTCGGACAAATCCATTTACCATGGGGTAAAAAACTTCAAAATCCTAAATTTTTTTGCGACGCATTTGTCGCCCATATTCAACACATGTCATATACGACACGCGACGCGACACGTCTAATACGTCACCGAAACCCGAAAACCCGTCCAACAAGACAACCCTAGTTGTGAGGAGACAGAAACTCACTTTGTCGCAATATTTAGATCTGTTGAGTGTCTTGGGTTGTTTTGTAGAAGTTAGAGTGTCACTTATAAGTGGTGGAGTCCCTGCCCCTTTAAAGAACAAAAGCAAACCCTTTGAAGGTAAAACAAGGGTATAACAAACCGAAGGGTAGTGAAACTGGATTCCGGAAGTGGACGGATCCGGAACGAATCCGGGAAGAAGTGAATTTCGGAAGAGGAGAAAAATGTTTTGTGTTCCCTTGTGTGTTTTTGAGATAATCCGAATAAACCAAACTCATAGCGACATAGTAGAGTCTCTTAGGACGATATTTTGTGTCATCTAACCACAATTATGTGTTAAAAGTACTTACACCTAGATTACGCGTACGACACTTTGGTTGAAAATATATTGCAACCTTAGTTGAAAATAATACACTCTACAGGTTGGGGATGGGTCCCTTGTCAACAACAGGTGGTTCTACCATAAAATCTTTTGGTCTTTCTACAAATCAATAGTAACTTGAGGTTCACCTTCATTCACATCCTCATCAACAACATCCAATTGAGTCTCACCTAAGTCTTGACTAGATTTTCTCTCCATCCATACCAAATATGATGAAGTATGCCACCTTGGCACTGCTTCTTGATCACATGTGCCATGGCATTAGGCTCTAGTAAATTTTCTTCTAAAGGACTTGATTTGCAGCTCAAGCCATCAACATCTAAGTTTTGCAACCCCGCCTTATGGATTATGTCAAAATCGTACTTTTGTAGCAATAAGGCCTACCTAGCAAGCTTTCCCATGAGTTTATCAGACTCCATCAACCATTTTAAAGGTTGATGATTAGTTATAAGTATAAAATTTTGGCCATAAAGGTATTGGCGGAAATGAGCAACTGTCCACACCACTACTGAACACTCTTCTTTGTAAGATGAATATTTGGCCTCAATATCATTGTTGCTTTGTGAAGCATACGCAATAACATATTCCTTTCCATCATCACCTTTTTGAGTTAACAATTTAATATGGCTCCAATTTCCAACATACTCTAATCTGTATGGAATTGGAAAGGTTGTCGAGCATCAGGCCTCCTAAATATTGGTAACAAACCAAGTGTTCCCTTCAAAGCCTCAAATGCTTTCTCTTGATTAAAACCTACATCCATTCTTGATCAATCCTTGTTAATCAGGTAAAAGGTTTGGCTAAAAGACTGAAACCACAAACAAACCCTCGATAATAATTTGCTAGTTCTAAAAGACTCTCAACCTTGACAGATCTTTTGGAATTGGAATCCTCTTCAAAGCTTCCACCTTTGCTTCTTGTACTCCTAAGCTTCCTAGTGTAATCATATGTTCCAAGTAAGGCACTTGATCATGAAAGAATTTACACTTCTCATAATGTAGGCAAAGACCCCAAGTTTGCAGCCTCTCAAAGACTTGTTGTAAGTGTTTTACATGCTCTTCTGGGATATCACTAAAGATAATGACATCATCTATATAACACCAAGTAAATGGTAAACCCTTCAAGGCTTGATCCAGAACATGTTGGAACTTTGCTAGAACATTCTTCAAACCAAAAGGTAAACATTTTCAATGAAAAAGCATATCTCTTTCATTCTCATCAACTCCCCCAAATGTCATCTTCACCCTATCTTCTAGTCTCAATGGCAATTGATGGTACCATGACCTCAAGTCCAAAGTACTAAAGGCTCTTGCCTTTCCAACTGCATCAAATAACTCCTCAGATGTTGGCATTGGATATTGACCTAATTTTGTTTTCTTGTTAACAGGACGATAATCTCCACACATCGACTTTTATGTCCAATCTCCAAGAACATCTTTCTTTGTTGGCATCATTGTAGTATATGCATACTCTCTATTTGAGAGTTCTACCAATCCAACATCCCAAAGTTCTTTTGTCGCAGCATAGGATAACTGAAATTCCCTATTATGCCCACAAAAACCACTTTAAAGCATAACAAAGTGACTCTAAAGATCGAACCCACGAGATTCTGTGAAGTGTTTAGCCCTGTTAGACAATTTGGGGGAGTAAAAGTCAATATTAACCTTTTTCCTTCCGGTTCTCCTTTCTAACCGGAAAGAATCTTCTCTCTTCCAGACCGGATATTTCTACTCCCTGACTTCTATCCGGATCTTATATTCTCAATAGCCCAAAACACCACCAGAACCGGAAACTTCCGTCCTGGCTTTCTTGCTAAGGCAGATACTTCCTTCCACCTATTATCCACTAGTTACCTTATTCCGGTTTAGTTTAGCCTCCATTGGCTCATCGGAGGGATCTACCTTTTGCTTTTGAGTGTGGTAGGCCCACCACACCTTCCGGTCATATAGTGGCGGAAGAATCACTTTTCTATTCTAAACTCCTATTCTAACTAGAATCCGGTTTGATTCCCCACAGCGATCCTTAGAGTAAATCAGGATCACAGGTCACACGAAAATCCCCCGTACGATTCTTCTTCAACTACAACGACCTCAGCAATTTCCTCAATCCCGTACAGATCTAAGGCGACTACAAGTGCGTCCGCCCGTACCAGCAGAGTCTAAAATCCTTCCGTTTACTTATTCAGACAGTGAAACCTCTCAAGTGGTCGGATGCTAAACCAGATTTCCCATCCGGTAACTTCTAGCACAGTCAAAAGCTCCTCTCTTTCCTGCCTAGCCTAACACTAGTTATTTCACCCGGAATAATGGACTCTAGATCTACTGAGGTGCAATGACTCACTCCCAGCTCTTACAACCTGTTCTCATACACTGGAAATCAGAAAGAAAGTATGCCAAAGGGAGCAATCCTTCTTCAAATCCGGGTACCTGCATACAATCTCTTACTTACTCACTCGGCCAATCTTTGGGAAGGCAACAAAACAATAGAAAATGCAAGTACACAGAATATGCAAGGGAATAACTCCTGGTCTCAGTTGAGAGACCTGATTATATACACAAAAATGTAGTTCACAAAAGGAGATCCCAGAAAATCCGGCTCTAACTTAGCCAAGATTTTCGGATCTAATTTTCCCGGATTTTTCGGATTAAGTTCTATCCTAACAAAAATTTCCTAATCTGTACATCTTATCTGCCTAATCACTACACTGGCCCACCACTATCCGGCGTGTTATGCTCGGAGAGGTCTTCCAGATTCTTGCTCTTGTCTCCTCCTTCCGGAACACGCTCGGGCTCTATTGGCGAAGTCTTGTTCCCGGGAGTTCCTGAAGCTTGAGGCTTGGGTTTCTTCTGATTTGAGACCGGAGTCTCAAACTTCCCATCCAAGATCTCCACATCATCAAACTGATCCGGAATCGAAATTCCTGACAGTGTGATGGGTCTCTCTGCCTGCAACTTCCGGCTTCCCTCCTCGATCTTGTTGGCAGACTCCCTGAAATCTTGCATTGAAGCCTCCAACTCGCTAGCAAAGTCTGCGAGGATCCGTGCTACCCGTGTTCCGGATATCTTCTTATCCTTGTGCACGTCCTCATCAAACAGCTTAGCCTTCGCCATAGCATCCCCGGATACTCCTACTACAAGGATCATCCGCTCGATGGCTGTCTTGGTCTCCTCCTGTAATGACCGTGCAGCTTTTACCTCCTCTTGGCTGGCCTCCCTATCCCTCTTCAGGATTTGGATATCCTTTCTCAACTTCAGTACCAGCTCATCCATTTCCCTCAGATTGATGTTCTGATGGAAATTCCGCTCCTCTAACTCCCGGACTACATCCGGATTACTGATACAATTCGCTACCGTTTCCGGCAACGAACTGTCTAGCTTTCCTCCCACCAACTCCGCTATCTTCTTCAGCGTGAGGGTCTTCATCTCCCAGTCCGCTCTCGCTACGCTGAGAATCCGGACTAGCTCATTACAGGGTCCCCCTAAATCTGTCAGGAACCCTTGTCCTTTCCCTTTACTGGGCTCCACCTTCTCCGTGGCGACCGGCTCCTCTACTACTTCCGGTTCCGGTCCCTTGTCTTTACTGGGTGTCGGAGGCGGTCCCCTGTTTCCGATCGTATGTTTCAGCTTCTTCCGGTTCAAGGGGATGTCCTCCTCTGCTTCCTCTTCCTCGGTCCAATTCCGCTTATTGGACTCGAGACCCGCCTCGTCCGGACTCGGACTGTCATCCTCCGTTTCTGAGTTCTCATCCTCAGACTCTCCGTGCTTCATGAGAGCTAATTGCGCTCTCCACTCACTACTCTCCTCTACTGTCAGGAGCATCTGTCTCCGGTACAGGTGAAACAGGAAAGGACATAGCGGGGTTCCCCTAGATTTCCCCAGATTTGCTATCATCTGGTTCACCATCCCCCATATCAGTTTTCCCCAGTCCACTTTCCGCTCCTGACTGAGGGCCCCAAAAATTGTGTTTCCTAGTGCTGCTGTCATCCGGGTGGGCTTATCCGGATTCAGAATGGGCAGCAGGAATTCTAATAACACCCTGTGGCGAGCATTGATGCAATCCGCCACAGCAAATCCGTCCTTAGGGTTTGCCTGACCCTTGAACTTTCCTCTCACGAACTCGTCCTTTGACTTCGCTAAGGTGGACCCTCCCGTTTTGAAGTCATAAACGGTCCGCCACATGTCTTCCGTCCACATGGGCGGAACCGGACGTATTGTTTTGTCAAATTGGTTAGGGGCTCCATCAATGAGTTCCCTAACCATGGCTTCGTTACGGAAACCCCAAGGTTTTCCGTAAAACCCGACACAACCCATAGTCGTAAGATCGTCTATGAGGTTGGTCCTCTCCCTATCCGTGGGTGGTTCTGACGGCGCCACCCTTCTAAGTTTGATTTCTGCTTTAGGTGCGCTCGTTTGGCCAAGTGATTTGGGCCGCTTAATCACAGGCATCCGGCTAATCTTTCTCTTCCTTTCTCGATTTTCTACCTCACTTCTCTCCTAGCCGCACGTCCCGTTCCTCACAATCCCTCGTCGGTCTCAACCGACTAAGTACCTGCACCCAAACTCACACAATCCCTCTCCTAATTGCGCCTAACTCCTCCCTGCTAATCACGATTAGGCGCGCGTGATTAATCTTAATCTAAGTGCGTGCTAATCTAATCTCCCAGCGCTTGATCACAGCGAGCGCTCATACTAACGCCTGAAGATGGCAAACAACTGAGAGCGCAGGAGAATGCTAGAGCTCTCAGATGCAAATGGGGCTTGGAAACCCTAGCTTCAGCTTTTTGTTCTGGAATTTAGTAATGATTACTTTCTTTTCCGCTTTCCGCGGTCCGGTTCCTGGATATCCGGTCGATAGACCTGGACCGGATTTAGTTCTGGATTCTGCTCTTACTCTCAAGTTCCGGATCTCAACTGATTATCTTCCTAATCCTTTTCACTCTTATACTTTTCCTCCCTTTCTATACAGATCCGGATACTTCGTCTCCGGTTTTAATATGTAAATCATACTAAGGCCGAAAAAAATCGAAAATCGTGTTGCGACATCTTTGCACCTCAATTAGACCCTGTCTATTTTTAAAAGACTGAGCCTATACGAGCACCTAAATATTGGATGATCATCTTCCAATTGAATTCTCATAGGCTTGCCTTTATAACCCTCCAAGTCAGTGAACTTAAAAGCAAAGTAAACCCTATACAAGCAAAAAAATGCTCGCACCTTTCGTGCCTTGTGAGCTTCCAATTTGTCACTTGGAACTCATTGTTGGTTTCTTTCCCAAACTTCGTAGTTTAAAGTCACAAATATATACAAAATCCCCTAAAAAGAATGTAAAATCAAATCAGGTGTGTCACATGCCAATCTAGTATTTGGTCTATAATAGAATATTTCCCCTAGAATAACCCCAAATCCCACTTGTATATAGGTTAGATCCACGGAATTGGTGGGAATCACTAGGTTTGAGGGTTCTTACCTGAAATAGCCTAAATCCACATGGCATACGACTGTAGTGGCTCAATTGGTCCCTAGAGGTCCCTAGATAGGTTCTCAAGGATACACTAGTAGAAAAAATAGTGACCAGATTAACAAAAATTCAACACAAAAGTGTTGATTTTTTTGGTTAAGATGGACGTATTAATTTGGGTAGTTGTTAACAAAAAAGTGTTGATTTTTTTGTTGATTTGGTCCCATTTTATTTTTTAATTATTATTATTTTTTAAATAATAAAATATTTTTTTTTAAATTGCCATGTGGCAATCTAATGGACACGTGGCAAGCAACCCAATTGCCACGTGGCAATCACCGCCACTAAGGTTTGATCCTTGGACCTCACGGTTGAGGCCCAAGGACCTTTACCAATGCATCACATACAAATTTACATGACTGTTCTGGATGTAAAAAAAAATTCTATAGTTTTTTCATTTTTTTTCATTAGTTTTGAAAACTAGCAGACTTTGGAGGCGATTTTGGCCTAGTAAATGAACTTTTCATTAAAAAATATGAACTCAAACAAATTGTAAATTCACGCCAACTTTCACCTCCAAAATCCGTTTGAGATTTCAAGCCTTCAATCAAAACTTATGGACAAAAATTAGAGAGTATGTTTGATAATGTCACAGAAAATGTCCATTTCCACCACTTTCTGACTTTTGTCCGTAACTTTTGACTGAAGGCTTGAAATCTCAAACGGAGTTTTGGAGGTGAAAGTGGGCTTGATTTTCCAACTTTCCTTAGTTCAAATTATTTTGAAAAATGTTCATTTACTAGGACAAAATCGTCTTTAAATTCTGCTGACTTTAAAAGACATCAAGTTGTAAATAGTTAATTGAAAAAAAAACTACATTTTACAATGAAGATTTCAAAAAACTCCAAAAGACTCCACTAGATTCCAATAGATTCCAAAAAAGTTTAACCTTACTTAGGGTGCAAGGTCCAAACCATTGCACCACATACTCACACACATGTACATACTTTTTTATTTATGTAGTTTAGGTTTTGTTTTTTTTGGTATTTTTCAAAGTCAGCAGACTTTAGAGGACATTTAATAATAAAAAAACACCTTTTTTCTTAAATCTTTGAACTAAGAAAGGTTGCAAAATCAAAGTGTCTTTCATCTCCAAGAATCCTTTTGGAATTTCAACTCTCCAATCAAAAGTTATGAATAAATTCCAGAGAGGATCTTTTATGATGTCAAAAAAAAAGTTCAATTCAACCCCTCTCTGAAATTTATTCATAACTTTTGATTGGAGAGTTAAAATTGCAAACGAATTTTTGGAGATGAAAGATAATTTGATTAAGCAACTTTCTTAGGTTCAAAATCTTTAAGAAAAAGTTGTTTTTCTATTCCTAAATGGCCTATGAAGTCCGCTGACTTTGAAAAATATCAAATTGTGAATGATATAGTTGTTTTTAAAATCACATTATTTATAGAATACTAACCATGGCAATTTAAACTTTTTTCAAAACAAAAAATTATTTGAGATTCTTGAAAGTCAAAATAAACAAAAAAGTGTTGATTTTTTTGTTGATTTAGAGTTGCAGTATCCAAATCATTTAAAAAAATTTCTTGATTTTGGCAGTTCTTACTAAAATCAACAAAAAATTGTTCAAACGGATGATACAGTATAAAAATCAACACTTTTGTGTTGATATTTTGTTGATTTGGTCATTGTTTTTCTACTAGTGATAGGTTTCAGTTTCCCCATTCTAGCAACAAAAAAATAGAAATTCCAGTTGTTAGCTCGGAAGTGTCATTTCTTCAAAGATGGGCCAACAAGGGAATCTGTGGCCACCAAATTGTGATCTTGGTTTGGAAACATGTTAGGAGATTGGAAGCAAATTCCATTTGCCAAGATTTTTCCTACATGTGGAAGATTTCATGACTACCGATAAATGTAAGGAGTTGGATTTTTGCCCTCCTTGCCAAAATGTGTCAGTGAGGACATGAGCTGACACATCTCTTGGAAAACTCTATGAGAGGTTCTCCAAGAAGTTTCGGAATTTTCTAGATTGCAAAGATACCCCTCCCAAACGGTCAACCAATTTAATGTCTAAAGGGAAACTCCAGGTAATTACCTCGGATGCGGTAAAATCTCACTAAAAATTGGTATGAAGTGTTTTATGCTAATAATGCGCTTCAATTAGTTTCGTGGCATTCCGATAGTGGGAGGTGATGAAATCACCAACATTCCTCCAAAATGACAACATAACAAAATCTACGTGGAGTTGACCGACATCCCGGGAGCATACAAAGTTGGAACAAAGTGAACAAGGAGTCTTTCCTTACTCCCTAGAGCCTCTCCAACAACCCTAGCTAGTTACCTCTTTTAGAAAAGGCGAACTCCAAAAGTTAGCATTTTTACCTTTTATTGTTTCCAATTGGGTCTAGCCTTAGATGCATTTTTTAGGGTTGAAATAGAGGGAAGGGAAACATTTTAAGCTAAAAATGGCCTTCTGAAGCCAATGGCCTAATCCGTTTGCGATTTGGAATTAAACTCCAAAAGTTAGAAGTTGGATCCAGTATTATCTCGGACTTGAGGGAAAATCCTTGAAGATAAGGATGAAAATCCTAAAAAATAAGTTTACCCTTGGCTAAAAGGGGGGAGGTGGGTGGCCCTGGAAACTATAAAAGGGGGCCCTTTTCCCTCTCAAACAACCTCCATTACTTGTTTTGGGTCCGTGGGTTCAAGTTATCTTGGGTATTTTGGCATTTAAAGCCAAAAACCTCTACGGTGTTTTCGGAGCACATTTTACTCCCGTTGTTGTTCTATTTTTAGCTTTTGAAGGTCC